>CM046384.1:11987980-12102980 GCA_025413485.1 Ficus microcarpa | reverse complement strand
AATGAGTTTAGTTTAAGATTTTTAAGTTTCAATAGTAATTTTTCAGAAAAGATAAAAAACTTTTTCAAAAAAAGATAAAAATCATGATGAAAAAAATACAACTTAGTTTAAACTAAACTTGTGTCCAAACTAACTCTAATCATTCAAGCTACAGATAAAGAGTATATATCAAAATGACATAAATTTAAAAGTTTAGGGACTAAACAAGCAGTAAAAATAAAGAAAAAGCCAGGGGCAGGAAAATAAAAATGAAAAAACAAAGCCGTATACGGACCACGATGTACGGCTCAGATTTGGTAGGCGTTTGAAAAAATGGCAGATGAGAGAGAAACAGAGGAGAGAGAGAGAGAGAAGAGGAGGAAGAGGGAGAGGGAGCGGTTTTTCGAACTAAATAGGGTTTTAATTTACTCTTCCTCCCATTTAACAGAAGGAGCTCAAGAAGACTCTAGAACGACAACATATCCACACACTTAACACACACGGACACACACAGACACACATATAGTTATATATATATACAGAGAGAGAGAGAGAGAGAGAGAGAGAGAGAGAGAGACACTCAGAGAGAAAGGGTCAAGAGACAGAGAGAGAGAGAAACAATGGGGAGGCCAAGGTGTTTTCTGGACATTAGCATCGGAGAAGAGCTGGAAGGGAGGATAGTTGTGGAGCTTTACAACGACGTCGTTCCGAAGACCGCCGACAATTTCAGGGCTCTTTGTACCGGCGAGAAGGGCATTGGTCCCAACACCGGTGTTCCTCTCCACTACAAGGTTCTTTTTCAATCTTCCTTTTGTGTGTGTACACACACACATATATATATATTTCATACAAAATATGCATCTGGGTTCGAGTTGTTTCTTTTGTTTTTTCTTGTTCTTGATCGGAAGAGAAAATGAAAATGAAAAATCCAGGATTTCTCATTTTGTTTGTCGTGGTAAAAGCTCAAAACTTTCGTTGGTTTTCCCATATGGGTGTTGAATTGAATGTTCATTGCGTACGGATATGCAGACGGATTTTGGATTGGAGTTGGTTTTTTATTTTATTTTATTTTATTTTATTTTTTATTTTTATGTTCCTCTTCGTTTTTTTTTGTTCGGTTCAAGCGAGGAAAAGACGGTGGTGCCCTTGATTGTGAATCGACCTTTGTCATTTGTATTGGCTTTTGATTTTCATTTGTATATTTTGATGTTGAGTGGTTTCCTATGGCAGGTGTCAGTGAAGAAAGTTGAGTTTCTTTGTAGGGAATTGTTAGAATCTGATACAATTTTCTTGTTTCATTGGATATTATATATATATATATATATATTTTTTTTTTCATTTTCTTTTTCTTTATTTTGTTAACTGCTTGTGATCCAAACAAAAATTCTACTGATATTGAGCTTGAAAATAATTCCGGGTCTGTTTTGGTTGTCTGATTCTATGGATATTTCTTCGCTAAAAAGTGGTTTGGAAAAGACACGACGTCAATGCATTTAGTGGCATTTTCTACTTTTATCCAAAACGAGATGATGCTGGTTTAGCTAGCTAGAAAATGCCGGTGCAAATTGGGTTTTTCACCAAATCATTGTGATTTCAATTTCTTAATGTTTTGCTCTTGGCCTGGCACAAGTGATAGCTAGGATGTGCAAAGGTAAAAGGAATATGGCAATGCGTGTCTTGTATTGAAATCATACTCAGAAAACAAATCGGGTTGGTTTCTCTGTTGATGGTTGTGTGGAATTGTAGGATGGTTTAGTGAGTTTTTCTTGTTTGCACTTTTGTTTCCTGATGTTCGTGCAATTTGGTAGCATTGATTACAAGGTACTTCTTCTGAGTCTACTCTTATGTTATTGTTTGATATAGGGAGTCCGTTTTCATCGTGTTATCAAGGGCTTTATGGTTCAAGGTGGGGACATTTCTGCTGGTGATGGTACTGGGGGAGAATCTATTTATGGTTTGAAATTTGAGGATGAGAATTTTGAATTGAAACATGAAAGGAAAGGAATGTTGTCAATGGCTAACTCTGGTCCAAACACAAATGGGTCTCAATTTTTCATCACAACAACTCGAACTTCTCATTTAGATGGCAAACATGTTGTTTTCGGGAAGGTAGTTAAAGGAATGGGAGTCGTTCGATCAATTGAGCACGCAACAACCGGTGAAGGTGATTGTCCAACTGTGGATGTCACTATTGCGGACTGTGGGGAGATTCCTGAGGGGGCAGATGATGGGATCTCGAATTTTTTCAAAGATGGTGATGTTTATCCTGATTGGCCAGCTGATCTTGAAGAGAGTCATAATGAAATCTCTTGGTGGATTATTTCTGTGGATTCGATTAAGGCTTTTGGTAACGAAAGTTACAAGGTAATATTAAGCTTAGTTTTATTTTCCTCTTGTTACATTCGTATTTGATTTTGATATTATGATTTAATGTTGTATAAGAAAATTTTCCTTTGAACATTCAATTTTCATGCTGTTGTTGAATGGTCACAGAAACAAGACTACAAGATGGCTCTTAAAAAGTATCGAAAGGCTTTACGCTATCTGGATATTTGCTGGGAGAAAGATGGTATCGATGAAGGTAACTTAATTTTATACTTTTAAATTATTTATTGAATTAAATACTGCATCATGAATTCACCAGTGTCTTCTTATTGTATACCTTTTGTCCTCATTCTACACAGAGAAGAGTTCATGCTTGAGAAAGACAAAGTCTCAGATTTTCACAAACAGCTCTGTGAGTTCTTTTTCTCAAAATGGTTTTAATTCTCTAGACTTGATCTGTCAGTCAAATTCTGTAATTTTTTCGTCTGGCAATAAATATATGCTCGTGAGTAGAACATATGTAAATGGCCATATTAGTTTTGAAGTCATTTTCGTTCTCTCTTTTTTTTTTTTCCCTGTAATATTATTATGTAGCTGCTCTATATAAATGTGTTGAACTGTTGCTTTCTCTTAATCATAACTCATGTTTGGTAAGTTGTTTATAGGCTTGTAAGCTGAAATTAGGAGATCTGAAAGGAGCATTGTTAGACACGGACTTTGCAATGCGTGATGGAGAAAACAATGTGAAAGCTTTGTTTCGCCAAGGTCAGGTTGGTGTCTTCCATTTATTACTGACATAACAGTAAATTTCAGTAAATTTCTTTCCGAGCCACTCATATATGGTTAATGAAGTCTTCTCATATGCCTAGTTAAGGTTCTTTCTTTTCAATATTTAGTCTAATTTTTTAATTCTTCAAAGTAGCTCAGTAAATTATTTTCTTACGTTTGCTGCATTAGTTATTCTCGTGATTTCATAAGCATTTGGAAAAGTGCTATTATTGTTTACATTGTATTTTGTTCAAACCCTAACTATCGGGTACTTTTTCCGTCAGGCATACATGGCCCTCAATGACATTGACGCTGCAGTTGAAAGCTTCAAAAAGGCATTGGATTTGGAGCCCAATGACGGTTAGTGAAAGTTTTAGACATTTATATCTTGGCCATGCTTTTCTCGTAAACCTGAGAACATAAGTAATAATAGCATCTGAAGTTTGATTTGACGTTTAATTGTTGGACTACAACACGTTTCGATCAAATTCATCGACCTTGCTAATGCTTCCTTGTATCTGGTGATTGCAGCTGGAATTAAAAAAGAGCTTGCGGCTGCTAAGAAGAAGGTTTGTTGATTTAACCAAACTTTGTGATGGTTTAGTGGCGACAACAATTATCTTCTACTCTGGTCTTAAAGGATCATTTTTGCTACAGATTGCAGATAGACGTGATCAAGAGAGAAAAGCGTATAGCAAGATGTTCCAATAGCTCTTTGGCAGTCAACTGGTATTTCCGCCACCACCTCTTGTTGTGTCTTGTTGTGACTTTACAACTTTTATCTTAATATCTAGAACGAGTCCTTAACGCACTTTTTGCAATGCAGGCTGCCTATAAATTCACAAGACAAACGCCTCAGATTTCACAAACGTATTCATAGTTAGAGTCAACCGGTTCAGCCTTTTTTTTTTTTTTTGGTTATCATATCTGATTTTCCGGAGGGAGATTTAGGTAACAAATTGTTCAAACTTAATTTTCATTATTATTAACCATATTCCGGCTAGCGTTTCTTGTATTCATGTCACTTACTAGTGCTTTATTCTATATTTTTGTAGGCTGTCCAATATTGAAGAAGCCGATCCCTTCGAGGATTATGACTGTAAAAAGTTGAGGCTTGAACCAAACCTAAGTATAGTTTTATTTCCTTTTTGTTCCTCCTGTCTTTGTAGTTTAGAACCTTGCAAACTCATGAATTGTTGCTGGATTACTAATATAACTCGAAGAATTTTGTCATATTCCGTAGGGGAAAGATTGTTGGTATATAATGCGAAATTTACAGCTACGAAATTTTGTTGCATGTGTATGAGTAGTTAGTCGGAAACTGCCGCGACCTTGGTGGTTTGCCTTGTTGCATTTTCGTTTGTTATTGAAGGCCAATGCTTAACCACAAGCAGCTTTTGTCGTGTCTTGTCAGAATTGGTGTGTAAATGTTTTCGTTGCCAGTTATACAACTTGGATGGCTTTGTACAAGTACTTCAATCATACAAGGGAAACAAGCGCACTTTAATCATAAAAAAGCCGAGCTACATATTCAATCACTACCATTGATGTTCGATCCCAAATGGTAGAACTGTCTCCTTCAGGATTGAACCACAACCTTTCTCAAAATCCCACCACACTCATCCCATCCGAACCCTCTCGGTGCCACGGGACCAACCGGTCTTAGGCGACTAATATTTTCACCAAATATGAACACAACGAAAATACTTTTCTTTTCATTCTCATTTTGTAAAAAGGGAATATTACGTTCTCATACTTGTATACAGACTAGTATTACAATGAAATACGTTCTAGCTAAAAAAAATTTGAAAAAGGAAAAGACAAAGAAGATCTCCACACACAAAAATTGCCATAGCCACCCTCAACCAGAGGCCAAAAAGAATTAGGAAAAAAGAGGAAAAGAAAATGGGAGTTTTTGAATTTCAGTTCAACTTAGACAGCTTGAGGTTATGAGTCGTAGTTATCAAGTCCCAAATCCCTTAAAGCGTCCGTGGCAGCTACCTTACAGCTCGCATGGTTTCGCTTGGCCAGCCTTACGTGTTTTTCCACACCATTATTTAGTAGAAGAGTTCTGCGATGGCAAGTTACGGTTTCAGATACAATTTACAGAGCTACAATCAAAGCATTAGCAGCAACAACTTGACCCACATAATCGAGTCGAAGAAGCCAAAACAAATTTAGTTAAGAATGACACTGAATTGCACTGTATGCGCTCAAAAGATGGGTACCATAGAAGGAGTTATGGGGGATATGATGGAATGAGGTTTATGTAACAAGCTAGACAAATGTTAGTGTGTTACCTGTTTTCAGGGTTCCTGACAACAAGATTCCGGATCATGAAACAGGCACTCCTCTGCATTAGCTGCGCTACAGGAAACTTCTGCATGGCTTGGATAGCCAGGTCTCCAGCCCCAGCTTCCATGGCACGTGCCGCATTTTCTGGCAGTCTCAAGCAGAGTACGGAGACAATTGCCATGATCTGTCACAGAATGCAAGCACAACAGTTATGTGACATCACTGACGTGTAGTCAACTTGATGATAGAAAAACTTTTTCCATGAATGTAAGAATTGCTTGGTTCTTACCTCTGTAGAACAAAAGGGTCATCAGAAAATCTGGCTGAGAGTTTGATTAGTGTGTCCAAGCCTCCTTCTCAACAATAGCATTTTTGTTTGCGTCACTTCCTGCCAGCTAATCATTGGTAAAAAACAGAAGAGAAGTCGGCTGATTCAGAAAAACAGCAACACTGGAACTAAAAAAAGCAAAGACAAAACTATAATAGCAAATCAGTGATGGTTGCATCGACAAATAATAAATATAAACTTGAATTGTTTGGAGTAAATTATCTCCCATGTCCTGCATGCATTCTAAGAACACAGCTAATATGTTGGAGAAAATAGCTTGTACCCTTTTTGATAATTAGGATCAAAAAAATTCCAGCCGTTTGCTCATCCAATAGCTTAGTTTCTCATGAAAATGACGAAATCTGGTCTAACTAAAATTTAAAACACACACACACACACATATACAGCTATCTACTCATCCAGGATTTAACACATTCTATTTCCATCATCATATTCAAGCTTATTTCCATTTTATCAGGAAAAGAAGCGGATAAGAAAAGTAACCATTTGTGGAAAAAAAATTTTCACGCAACAAAAGTTGGACAAACGAAAACCAGGAAATTTGCCAAAGATTTTCAATGCTGTAGAAGATCATTGAACGATGATTGTAGACTATATATACCTTAGAGAGCAGAGAACAGCAAACTCTAGCAGCATTTTTGTTGCCTTGTTCATTACTTTCATCAATGCATCGAAGCACTGCATCAATACCACCATTTTCAGCAATGGATTTGCAAATTTCGTCCTGTGGGAAAAGAAAGCTCGCGTGTCAAAAGATCATACGTGAAGACATGTTTGGTTCAAATGTTGTTATTGCAACTACTAAGCAGTAAGAACCAACTTTAAAAAAAAAAAAAAGAAAACCTTAACACAACCATATACCATTGACATTTTATAGGATGAGAATGCACTTACATTAACAGCAACAGCCTCAAAGCAATGCTCGCTGAAACTAGACTAGGCAAGCTCAGCCCAGCCTGCAATGAACCCACCAGAACTCCTGCAATTCCAATCCTGGCAAATTTTCTTGCATAGCCATAAACCTGAAGTTGGCGCACATAACAGTTATTTTTTGCTGGGGAAAAAAAAGAAGAAAACATACCATAGTAAAACCAAAACATAGCAAGAAGAAGTTCAGAAGTACATCTTCTGACAAACTGAGAAATCGAATACTTACTTGTGAAGCTACGACACGAGTATCATCAGGTGTTAGGAGAACACGTATGGCATCATACAAACTTTGAATGCTGCCACTATTCTCTTTCTGGAGTGTTTGAAGAATAAGTTCATCAATTTTCAACTCCATAAACAATTCTTTTAGAACCTCATTTCCAGTCGCAGCTGCAGCGACTACAGCAAAACCACTATTCAAGATGTCTAAATTTTCGCTACCACTGTTCAAGAAACCGATCAGAATTAATGGTCCACCACTGCTCCGAAATGTTTCCGTGCTTTGAAGATCTGAAATTGACGAGGATACAAATCTTATATACAGCACCGGCAAGACTGTTACATGCCATGTTCTATAAAACTCAAGAGTGACGATACGATGATCAAACCGAAAGAACGACGATATTAACAAACAACTAACTTTATATTTAACATAGTCTACAAAAGATCTTCGGCTTTAAAATATAAAATTTCAAACTTTCATGCTTGAAATCATTCCCACTTTTTTCCTAATTTGAAATCCAACATGTTTTCCAAGAAACAAGTTTAGTTATCGTTGCGGAGTTTTGTCAATAACAATTACAGACAAGAAAATTCATTAATTATTGATGCCATACCATGAAGCAACGCAGCCATTGCCTTCAATGCCGAAACAAGAACTCGTCCATGGTCAACACCAATCTTGGAACTCAAAGAACACACCAATTCCACCGCTCCGTTCCTCGTCGCTATCGCTGCATTTCCAGATCCTTGTGCAGTACACAGCTCGGCGAGCTTTTCGAACAATTCCGCCATTGAATCCAAATTCCGATCCTCCGAACCGCCATCAAATTCCTTCAGTCCATCCAAACACTGTACAACAGGATTATCCTTTACACCACCCTCTCCTGGTACACAAGTAACAATCCCTGCCGCAGAAAACAAAGAAATTTACGCAAATTAGTTTCATAGAAAGCTTCTTGCGGATCTGAATTCTAGCAAAACGGACTGCGTTTGGATGCCAAGAAAATGCGGGAAAAGCAGGCGGAGGTTGGGAGGAAGATATATACCGGAGAGATCGACGCCCTGGAGGGTTAGGGTTTCGATGGCGTCGTGGAGAGCCTCGGCCGGTTCCATTCCAGGTCGTCGATGTTCTCCTTGACGAGCTCGTCGAAGGCCTCCTGAGAGATCGAACGGACCGCATTCTTCGGTGGGCCCATCTCTGGCTGTGCGCCGTCGGATTGATTCTACGGGTGTTTGATGGAATGAGTGAGGATGAGATTCACGGCGGTTACTGGAAGAGAGAGACAGAGTAACGAAGAAGAAGAGAGAGTGAGAGAAAAGCGGCCGAAGAGAACTCAAAAACACAATTGAGAGCGTTTAATTCGTAACAAGAGAGAGAGAGAGAGAGAGGGATGTAAATATGTAATGGATCTTACAGCCCCAATGGATGGAGCCCCGACCCGTGGCCCAATACAGTCGGCCCATTTGTGGACTCGTTGAGATCTATTATTTCGAATTTCTTATCTTATTGGTTATTCCAGCAATACGTTACATCCTAATTCTTATTATCTTAATTTAAAATTTTACAAAATAGAAAAAATAAAGACTAAAAATTTTTAATAAATTGATGAGCTATCGAAACGACGGTGGAAAACACTATTGAGACGGAAATAGAGCAAATATGGAGCCTATTTATGAATGGGCTTGGCGAGGAAGGGCAAAAAGAGTGATGATGATAAAACAACAAATGGTACATACGCTTAAAAAAAAATATATTCAAAAGTCAATGCAGTAATAATTTATGACTCGTTTGGTTTATAGATTGTATTTGAATGTTCATTTAAATAAAATATTTACACTGAATGGTAGAATTTATTATGTATTTGGATGGTTTTTATTAAATATTTTGATTATTATTAAAGTAGAAAAATAAGTGTAGTAAATATTTCTAAAATGTAAAAATATTGATCTGAATTTGATTTAAATTGTTATGAAATAGTAAAACATTTGAATAATTTCACTCCATTAACGAGCAACCTAACGTTTTATTATATCATTCTAATTTTCTATCTTTTAACAAGTTTTTTTATCTCCATCCTATTTGTCCTTCCTTCCTATCAAAGCGGAGGTGTCAAGAGAATAGAGTTTAGAACGACGACGAAATAGAAACCGCGAAAAATGGGGGAAACGACAAGAAGGGGCGCACAATCAATGAACAACAAGGAAAACGACAATAAAGTTAAAACGACAGTAACTTAAAGTTGACAACTAAAAAAACAATGTAAGACGACAAAAGTAAAAACGACAATTAAAAAACAATACAAATAATAAAGGCAAACTTAAGAAAATATATGCACAGAAAAAAAATGGCACTAAACATTATGAAATGATTACAAATTTGAAAAAAAAAAAAAAAAAGGAAAAACAGTTATTCTCACATTAAAAGAGATCCCTCAAAGAACGAATAACAACAAAACCATGTTTATATCAAGATCAAATTAATCTGTCAAAATTAGGCCTGTATGGAGGCACATTTGGTATTTGATTTCAAATATTTTTAATAAAAATATTTTTCTTCAACTCAAAACTACTTTTATTATTTACATTTCTAAATATTTACAGTAAACTCGAACTTTAAAAATCCGTAATTTTGTTATTTGAAGTTCAAATGAGATTTTTTTTAATCATATATAAAATGTATATAATTTTGAGAGAATCGAAATAAGATCCATATTAATATATTTTTTTTCTCCAAATATATTTTAAAATTTTAAAATTTTTCACTCTAAACAGTTTTTTTTTCCTTCCAAATACATATTTCCAAAACAATATTTCATTTTCAATCCAAAACTACATCTTTAATATCTCCTTCAAATGGGTCTTAGGAAACTGAGAGGCTTGAATAATTGGATCGATTCCCTTATACTTTTAAATGAATATTAAGATACAAAACAAAGCCAAAATCGATCTGTTTCTCCTTGGTTTGAATAGAAATGTGATATATACACTGTTCAAGGATATATTTGATATACGGTATCGTATTTTGTTACATCATAGTATATTGTGATATTATAAAGTACATTGTTTGGTTTTGTCAACATGTTGTATTATATTATACGACGTTTGTTTTCAACTTCTCGTGGTCGAAAATAGGATCCAGATCGTCGATTGGATATATATCAGAACGAGAAACCGGGTTTAGGGGTCCGGGTTTAGGGGTCCATGTCTTAGGAATAGAGAATACATGTGTTTCACAGAAGATAACATTCCTGGTGTTATATATATATATATATATATATATATTTGTGAATGACAAACGAACGTCATAAACGCGTAAATCAGTTTGTAATTGTGTTGTTATTTTCCGCACATACTTAGGAGTAGGCGTCTTATGCTCTTCTTTCCCACAAGCTTTTTAATCTCTCTATCTCTCTCTCTCTTTTTGAACTAATTTTTGTTAGTTAATTCACCATTAATTCTTCCATTGCATCGTATGCAACACATACTATGTATTTATTTATTTAGACAATTTTGACCACGTCTTTTTTGACCATTTATTTACTTATTATTTATTTATCTATTTATTTATTATTATTATTTTTTTACAAATTTCAATCTTCGAAGAAGTTGCAAAAAAGAGATCCAACGCAACGAAATTGTAAAACCGATTTTTCATGAGTTCAGTACGAGATACTAATGGGGCTCTTCCAAATTATAACATGAGGTGTGTGTATATATTTCATTTATGAAAAAAAAATGAAAAATACTTTTTAAAAAAAATTAATACACACAACACGCTTTAACTTTTGAGTAATACTAGAGAACATCTGTGATATTTAACATTATTCACTAACAAAGGGTGGATCTCAAAATATAAGACCTACCAATATGCTCACTTCTCTATCAGTGTGATGTTGAACATCATTGATATTCCCTAACATTTTTCTTCACTTTTAGAAGGCATGTCTTAGGTAGAAATAAATTCAACTCAAAGCAGTGCTTGTGTTTCTTTACAACAAATACGACATCAACCCAATTTAGAAAAAAAAAAAAAAAAGATAATAAAAAAAATTTGAAGTTAACTTTGGCCATTTTGCACTAATCAACTTGGTCCTCTACCCTTAAAAAAATAAAAATAAAATAAAAAGAAAAGCTTTTGGTCCCTACTAATCCTCTCCTTTTCCCTATATAAGAAGAACTCATTTACTCTTCCCCACACCAACCACCATATACAAATCCAACAAGTACTCTAATTATATTACACATTTTTGTATTTTCTCACCTTTCTTAAGTTCTGAATTAATAATATTCCTAGGTGTTATTAAGCAATAGCAAAGATGAGACGATATTCAAGTAGTAATTCATTAGCAAAGGTACTAGCCGATGTGCTATTTGCTTCAATGTCGGCAGGGTGTATGGCCAACAGAGATTGGCGATTCGGGTTTAACTACACCGATTGGCGTCTCAGGCACCGCGGCGGCTGGTGGTATCGCCACCGCCACCCTAACAAAACGCAAGAACTACTTCCCAACAAGATCATCGTCGGTGGCTCCGAAAACTGGCGCTTCAACTTCAGCTACACTGATTGGGCATTCAAGCATGGACCATTTTACCTGAACGACACTCTAGGTAATTAAGTTACTTGTTAGGCTATTTTTAATCTCTTCATGCTAAATTTATGCAATATTGTATTGTAGTGCCGTTAAGACGAAAATTGGCAATACTAATTTCGACACAAAAAGTGTTAAAAATGACAAATTTCATGCTTGAAAAGAATGTTGTTTTGTACAACATTTACTTCTATTGTTTACATAGAAATATATGTGTGTACATGGTTTTGTTGACAACTATGTCCATCCATATTCTTAACATATATATATATGTATATTTTTTTTGATAACTAACCTCTCTTTGATATTCAGGTTCAAATTAAAATATTCAACTAATTATTTTTTTTTCCCTAAAAAATCAACAAAAAATTTTAACTATTTTTGAAAAGTTAAACAATTCCAACCTAAAAAATTTAACCAATCTATACACTAAACATAAGCTTAATTTATTCTCGACATGTTTTTTTTTTTTTTTTTTTTATGATTAATTTATTCTTGACATGTTTTGCGATATATGTTTTGGCAGTTTTCAAGTATGATCCTCCGGTTGATAGCAACTCGCATCCGCACAGCGTATACCTGCTGCCGGACCTCAAGAGCTTCGTGAACTGCGATTTGAGCAACGCCAAGCAGCTCGCCAACGGGACGCAAGGCTCCGGTGATGGTTTCGAGTTCGTGTTGGACTAGTGGCAGCCTTACAACTTTGCTTGTGGTGCAAGTAAGGCTTCCATTGCAGCGTTGGACAAATGAAGTTCTTCGTCACGCCGATGCTCCGTTCCTGGCGCACATAACTTGCGGAGGATTTCAAAACTGCCAAGCGAATAAGAAGCCCTTTTGATTAGTTTAAAATATATCATTAATTAGCAAATTAATAATTGGAAGTCCTGATTTCCTACCTTTATTTTAAAGTTTACAGCTCGTTTTTTCAATCAGGGTTTTTTTTTTTTTTCCTTCAATTATAAGTTGATTCAACTTTCAACATTGACTACTATTTGTGCTCTTGTGTCCTCAAAGAGAATTTTTGGAATTATTTGAAATTAATTAAAAAGGAAATCAATTCGTAACTATGCAATTCAATCTCAGTACTGCATTTCATTGCCAAAGGAAAATAGAAAACATATTACTTATACGCATTGACATTTAAAATCAAACTTCAACCTGTGATCCGAACAGACACTAAAGTTGGTTTATGGTGGTGAAGTAGAAGTTGGAACAAAAATATTGTTGAAATGCCCAGTAACATGACATAGAAACCTAGTCAAAGAGAAGAAACTTACATTCCAAGGCTTCTAATTAAAAAAAAAAAAAAAAAATTTACCACTACGAAATGAAAATTTGAAATGATCAGCCAATTCAGAAACGACAGAAAAAAAACAGAAAAAAAAACAATTGAATTGTAAACGACGTTAAGCGTAATAAACACTATTCAAACCTTAAACCGGAAGGGAAAAAAAAAAAAAAAAAACACCAAAAGAAAGGAAGAAAAAGAAAAAGCGATGTTCACAATAAGAAACGATCGGTAAAGCAAACGGCAGCGATGAGATTTTAACGACAAAACTGGATAATAAGACAGCAAAATAGGAACGACAAAGTAAGGAGAAAAGGTTATTTCCCCCGGCCCACCACTTCCAAAACCAGCCCCCCCCCCCCCCCCCCCCCCGCTCTCACTTCTCTCCTTTTTCTTCTTCTTCTCTCTCTCTCTCTCTCTCTTTTTTTTTTTTTTTTTCAAAGTCTACTACATTGGAAACAATAAGTATGATAACTAATAAAAAAAAAAAAACAATGAATATGAGAAAAACGACATTAAAGTATAAACGACGACAAATAATGGCATCTATGATAAGAAACAACAAATAAAGCATAAACCATGATCTAAAAAGCTACAACAACTAGGACGACGACGACAAAATGAAACAACAAGTTTGGATAGACAACGAATCTGATACGGGATGAGGCAGAATCATGCCAATATATATTCTTTCATATATATATATATATTTATGCACTAATTGTTATGTGTGGAATAGACAAATAAAGCCAAAAAAAAAAAATCTACATGATGATGACGTAGTAACCACATGGCAGCCATTGTCACATAACGAACAAGGAAGGATGACCAAATTAAAGTCATTGGTTTTTTTTTTTTAAAGAATATAAGTATAGATATAACACGACAAATTCGCATTAAAACAACAAATGCATAAAAGGCGATAATACACAATGTAAAAATTGAGGAGGACGACAACAAATTAAAGGTACAATGAAATTCTTGGAGTTAAACTAGGAAAAACGACTTTATGAAAATGTAAAATATATATACACATATATATATTTTTACATGATTTCCCCTAACTTTTTAGGTTTAGTAAATTTGTCTCTAAAGTAAAAATATTGATAATTGGCCCTTCAAATTTCAAAATATGTTTCATTTTAACCCCAATAAAAACAAGGTTAAATATTTTGATAATTTTCTTACATGTGACTCACTGCTGACCTACAACCGGGGGACAACCTAAGTCTTTTTACTTGAACTAGACTTCATAAGAACGAGTCTCCTTCATTTGTAAGCTGGTTACCCTTGGATTAATCGAAGGGAGTTTGGTTCATGCGAGATCCGATTTGAACAAGAAGACCTTGAATACCTTCAGTAGAAGGCCATCTAAGAGTCATATGCAACAAAATGAATAAACAAATAAAAAGAAGAAGTTCAACTTTGTTTTCGTTTGGGGTTGAATGCAACTGATTTTTAAGTTTAGTGTCAATTGAAAATATTTTAGTTTAGAGACTGATTTGTCAAATACGAAAAATTTAGGTGGCATCCACACAAATAAGCCAACAAGATAACAAAGACTTTTTTTTTTTTTTTTTTAATTTTTAATTTTTTAAGCATATGGTTAGTTCCTACCTATTAACATTGTGATGGTTCGGTCTCAAAACTTTTTGCTTTGATTATTTTTCATTAATCAAAAAAAAAATTCATACATAAATGGGAATGTATTACAATTTTGGTTCTTACCTCTAAATCAACTATGTATTTAGGATTTAAGAAGGTATTCAATATCAAATTTTATAAAAAGAGTTATATTAAGAGCGTAATGTTTTTCCTTTTTTTTTTTTTGAAGGAATTTTACGGGGGATATAAAAGAAAATATTTTATACATAATGCTACATGATGACATTTAAATACCCTCACTTTAAATTTCATTATTAATTTAAGGTAAAAGAGCAAGCTTCAAAACGAATCGTTGCTATGTATTCGAAGGGAAAAAAATGTTTACAATTTTTTATCAAGTTTGACAAAGGAGGATAAGACTAGAAATAAAATAAACTGAGAAGAAATAAACATGCTAGCTTTTACAAAGATTTTTTTTTTTGGATGCATCTTTTACAAAGAATACTGCTACTTGATCGATCTACTTATCTCCCTCCGATTAAATTGAAATTCAGAAATATATAGACAATATTGTACTACGCCAAAAAAAAAAAAAATAGTACTTTGAAATATGAATTTTGGTTTTTTTTTTTTTTATAATGTAAATATGGTTTTTTTTTTTTATGGGTTAGGAGATTCAAACTCAACACTTTTTGATAAAATCAAGTATGAAATTACTGTTAGATCTTACATTTACGACCACAATAGTGTAAATAATTTGATATGCCGTGAATAGTATATTTATTTATTTTTTAAAATTTTATTTTCAAGTGAACGTCATAACGTCGTAATGCATTCGTATGTTGTCATACAGAATAAAAAGTAATTAGGCGTGATTCAGTTAATACACCATTTCTTTCCTTTTTTATTAAATAATAATATATATGCTCCACATACTACATTTGACTTTTTTTCACCCAAAAAAAAAAAAAAAAAAGTTGTACATTTTTCAACTTTCAGTCTTCGCAGAAGTTGCCCTAAAGCAATATCCAGTGCCAACAAAAACCATCTTTCAGGAGAATAATTAATCACGATCTTATTGGGTGGTTATTACAAACTATTTTTCTAATTTTCTATCAACTAAGGAGATAAGAACCCCCCAAAACCTGTTTTGGCTTTAATAAATAATTACAGGTAAGTTAATTTGTAGACCAAGCCTTTCTTGATATAAAGTATTCCTAAGAATGTAAAGCGAAAGATTTATAGCGATCGACAATTAATTTTACTCCACCAAAAAAAAAAAAAAAAGCACAATTCAGCAACAAATTAGCCATTTCAATACAATATCCACTTTAAATAAGTTGAAAATTGTCAGTTATTAATTCCCTATTTTCTTTTTAAAAAATTTATCAAAAAAGTACTCATTTTAATGAGATAATCCCGCACTTGGGGAAGGGGTTGGTGATTAGTTTATAAATACAAGGGAAAATATCACATCTTCAACTAGTTTTTGGAGTTGAATAGGCATAATATTACCTAAATTAGTATCAAAGTCAGGTTAACCAACATGTTTCAGCCCAATCTAAGAAAAGAGTCGATAGTTATCGGACTATACTATATCTGTTATGGAAGGGAGATAGTTAGTTTATAAGAATGGAGAAAGTCATCTCTTGAACGAGTTTTTGAGTTTGAGAAGGCCGAATTCCACCCAATATATTTTTAACCTATTAAACGTTGATATAACTTGAGGGGATTAAAGTCCTAAAAATAAATATAAGTACGCAAGAAAAAAAGTTACTAAAAATCCATGTGTTTGTTTTCATCTCATTAATTGGCAAAATTTGATCCACAAAAAGATAGAAAATGGAGAAGGGGAACACGAGCCGGTTTGACTCTTGGAGAAAAGTAATTATGAGCTGAGAAAAAAAATGAGTGAATTAGTGGATGGCTGATTTAGGGAGACTTAAAAAATTCAACTCATTTTATGATATTTTACGGCATATATTATGTCCCTCTTATACCAACCCAATCCAAGGAAAAAAGGTGGTCGATTTTGGCGATTTTGCACTAATCGACCTGGTCCTTCATTTCCTTTTCTTCCCCTATATATACACAAACACCATTTACCCTTCCCCTAAACACCAACAAGTTCTACAAAATTTTCTTTTCTTTCTTTTATCTTATAGACCCTTTAATAATTTCTCATCTTTAATTGTAAGATTAAGTGCTACTTAGTTGCTGGGATGGGGCAATATTCAAGTTCTAAAAATTCGTTGGCAAAAGCACTTGCAGTGGTGCTATTTGCTTCAATGTTGGCAGGGTGTATGGCCAACAGAGATTGGCGATTCGGGTTTAACTACACCGATTGGCGTCTAAGGCACCGCGGCGGCTGGTGGGATCGCCACCACCACCCTAACAAAACGCAAGAACTACTTCCCAACAAGATCGTCGTCGGTGGCTCCGAAAACTGGCGCTTCAACTTCAGCTACACTGACTGGGCTCTCAAGCATGGACCATTTTACCTCAATGACACTCTAGGTATGTTATGATATACAACTAGTTCTATCATTTTTTTTAAACTTCGATCTATGATGATCATTTTCAACGTTATATCTGATCTGAATCACATCAGAAAATATTTAAAAAGAAATTAGATATACAAAATTGACAGTTTTATGGGCAGAATCTTGCCGATAAAGTATTCTACGAAAAATTCTACAAAAGAGTTCTCTCTCTTTTTCTTTTTGTTATAAATATATCGTAATATGCAAAAATGATGCTATTTATTTATGTATTTACTTTTTACTCTAAACAAGTTTTATTGACATGAATTGCAGTTTTCAAGTATGAACCACCGGCCGATAGCAACTCGCATCCACACAGTGTCTACCTGCTGCCGGACCTTAAGAGCTTCGTGAACTGCGATTTGAGCAACGCCAAGCAGCTCGCCAACGGGACGCAAGGCTCCGGCGACGGTTTCGAGTTCGTGTTGGACAAGTGGCAGCCTTACTACTTTGCTTGTGGCGCAGGCAACGGCTTCCATTGCAACGTCGGACAAATGAAGTTCTTCGTCATGCCGATGCTCCGTGCCTGGCGCCAGTAACTTAAAGAGTGGATTTCAAAGCTGCTGAGCAAATGAGAAGCAAACTAATAATTGGAAGTCCTGATTTTCCTTATACTTATATAAAGTTACAGCTCGTTTTTCAATCTTTTTTTTTTTTTTTTTTGGCTGTCTGGATAGTCAATAAAAAGTTGTTCCAACAATGACTACATCATGTGTTCTTGTGGTCGGTAAACTGTGTAGAGAATTTTTGGGATTCTTTGGAATTAATTAACAAGGAATTTAATTATTAGTAACTGTGCAATTCATACTCAGTATTGTATTTCATTTTAGAAAAAGAACTTGAAACCATTGACATTTTAACCGACACTAATGTTGGGTGATGGCGGTGAATAAGAATTTGGAACAAAATATTGTCGAAATGCCAAGTTACATGACATAGAAACCTAATCCAAAAGAAGAAAGATAATATCTGTGATGAAGTCGGGAATTATTTTAATCAAGCTAATTATAATTATTATTTTATTATTAAATATTATAATTATCTTGACAGTTGAAATTGATAAATCTATGTGTATTCATTAATTTTCTTTTCCTAACAAATCTAACTCTTATCTTATCCAATCTTACTATTTTACAAAAGATAAATTCATTCTCGTCTATACTATTAATTTTTGCATAAAAAATTGCAAAAATAGTATATTTGATCACACTATTAAGTGAGATATTTGTTAACCTTTAATTTAAGTTTTTTTGTATCTTAATCTTTTAATTACAGAAAGGGGGCCACATGTAAATTTATACAAAATATATAGGCTGAAAGGGGGAAAAAAATTTTGAAGGGGGATTGGGGGACTATATGTATATTTTATAAAATTTATAGGCTACAAAAAAGAGTTATTTTACGATTATAAAAGGAAAATTGAAAATGATCAGTCAGCGCAGAAACGACAAAGAAGAAAAAGAGACAATTAAATAGTAAACGACGGTAAGATTAATAAACAAAAATCAAAAGCATAAACCGGAAAAAAAAAAAAAAAAAAAAAAAGGGTAAAAGCGACGTTCACAAATAAGTATCGACATGTAAGCTAAAGGCAACGATGAGGTACTAACGATAAAACTGGAAAATACGACAACAAAATAGAAACGACAAGTAAGGAAATAAGGTTATTTCCTTTTCTTTTCTTTTTTTTTAAGACATAATTGGAAACGCTAAATATGAAGAGGAAAAAAAAAACCCCCACATTAAACGTATGTAAACAAGGTCAACTTAAAAACGGCAACTATAATGAAAAAACAACAAATAAAGCCACTAGGACCAAAAAGCTACGACCAATTTGCACGACGACGAAAAAATGAAACGACAAGTTTGGATAAACAGCGAAAAGTGGCAGGGGATGAGGGCAGATAATCTTCTTTCATATATATTTGTGTGCGTATACATAACAAATTCGCGATGAAAAAATGACAACCAAACCAAAACGATCATAAAATACAAGGACAAAAAAATGGAGGAGGACAAGACGTATTAAAAACGATAATGAAATTCTTGGTGTTTAAACTACAATGGAATTCTTGGAACTATACTCGGAAAAAAAACGACCTTTTGAAATTGTAAAAGAGAAAAGGCTTTTTTTTTTTTTTTGGCATGGTTTCCCCTAAACTTTTTTAGGTTTCGTAAATTAGTCTCGAAACTAAAAATATTGGTAATTAACCCTTCAAATTTCAAAAGATGTTGCATATTAACCTCACTAGAAACGAGGTTAAATATTTTGATAATTTTCTTGCCTATGACTCACATGTGACCTATTATTTAGGACAACCTAGGTCTTCTTTTTTTTTTTTTTTTTTTAATACTCGAATTGGACTTTATAAGAACAAGACTCCTTCACTTGTAGGCTGGTTATCCTTGGATTAATCAAATGGAGTTTTGACCATATGAGATCCAATTCGAGCAAAAAAGACCTTGGTTGCCTTCAATAGAAGGTCACCTATCAGGACTCAATTAATGTTTGATATGTCAATTGCTAAGAATAGTTTAGAGACTGATTTGCCAAATGCGGAAAATTTACGTGGTATCCATGGAAATAAGCGAATAAGAGAACAAAGACTTTTTAGCATGTGGTTAGTCCCTAAACTATTAACATTATGGTGATTTGGTCTCAACATTTTCTTCGTGAATTGATCAATAAATAATATATATATATTACAATTTTTGTTGTTTAACTCTATGATTAACGATGAAATTTAGGATTTAAGAAGATATTCAAATGCTCATTGCGTGATAATTTCAAATTTTATGAAAAAAGATTATTAAGAGTGTAATTTTCGAACTGTTAAGGAATTTTAAGGGGAATATGGAAGAAAATTTTTACTAATGTTTCTATAGAATTTCAAGTTATCGCATGATAGGCATATAAATAACTTCATTAAATTTTAAAATCCATTGTTAATTTAAGGTAAAAGAAAAAGCTTCAAACGAATTGGTTTTCAATATATTTGAAGGCAAAAAAAATTTTAGAATATTAGATAATCAAGTTTGACAAAAGGAGGATAGATTATATATAATATAAATTGAGAAGAAATGAACATGTTTTTACAAAGAATATTGCTACTTAATCGATCTACCTCACTTCGATAAAACACAAAGGAAAAATATATCCCGTAGGCATGCATTCTGTTTTTTTGTCTGTTTAAATTCAATTCACGATCTACATTGTTTTAAGATTTGTCGACGATAGACTCACACTACTCTAATATGACAACGAATATGATTTTTTTCCTCCAAAACACGACGCATCATGAACATGATCATAATTCCGTCCTTTATCATTCACGGTATGTAATTATTACAAAGTATAAATACGAAGAATCCCGAAAATCCACAATTCAAGAACCCCTATGGAAGACTAGGAGAGAGAGAAAGAAAGAGGAGTCTTTGGGTGATTTTACGTTGTGTGAAATCCAACCCCCTAATTTGTCTTTTCTATCTACATATATATAAAGTCACTTCTACGAAGGAGGAACGTATCTGGATGAAAAATACCATCCCTCATTAGTTGACAGAGAGCAAATACCCTAATTTACTCGATTAGCCATGAAAAATTCTCATAATATTCCAAATTGATATTTTATCTATATGATTGTATTTCAAAGAAAATCCAAATCATATTTAACTATGGATCATTTATATATCACTATGGACGACCGAAAGTCTAACAAAATAAAAATTTGAAAACATATAAGCAATATTGTAACACGTCAAAAAAAGAGTACTTTTGCTCAAGATCGAGGAACTATGAATTAATTATCTCATTATTATTGAACTGAATGACTTGGCTAATGTAAATTTTTTTTTTAATTACTTGGCTAATATAAATTTGAAATAATAATTTCAGTTTAATTAATTAAAGGATAATGTAAACATTATTTTTTTCTCTGAATAGATTGGTGATTCAAATTTTATATGATATATATGTGATAAAGTCAAATGTGATATTACCGTTAAATTATGTTTGTAAATATGATGATGTATATGCTTTGATATGCTGTGAATTGTAAATTGATTTTATTTATTTACTTTTTTTTTTTTTTTTTAGCAAGCGACTACGCGTCAGGACCTCGTAATGCATTCGTATGTTGTTAAACAGACTAATTCAAGTAATTAGGCATGTGAGTACGCTTTTCTAGTTCAGTCAATACACCATTTATTCCTTTTTTTTTTTTTTTTTGGGTGAATTACGCCATTTCTTCCTTATATATTATGCTCTACATACTAGATTTGACTTGCTTTCTTTTTTATGCATCATTTGTATATATTTTCAAACTTTCACCTTTCCAAGAAGTTGCCGAAAAGCGATATCCAATATATACCAACAAAAACCACTTTTGGAGTTGAGAAAGCTTAATACTGCCTAATTAATATTGGCATCAAAGCTGGATTAGCCAATAAATCTCAGTCCAATTTAGAAGAATTGAGTCTTCAACTCAAAAACCGATGTGTGATTGGAGAGATTATTAAGATAACACCACATTGATTATGAAAGGATTGGTGATAATTTTAAAATGTGATAAAAAGTTTCAGCTCTTAAACTAGCTTTTAGAATTGAGAAAGCACGATACCACGCAACATATTTCATATTTAGAAGGAAGAAGCAAATATTATTTTCACAATAAATAACAAATTTTATTGAATAAATAGATAATTTATATTTATCTTATAAAACTCTATTTACTACAGTTTTTGAACATATTTTAACCTGTAAAATGTGAATATTAAAAGAGAGGAGAGAGAAAGAGAAAAAGGATAAACAAGGCGGTTTGACTCTTTTTTGCTCAAACAAAAATGGGGGATTGGTGCCACACGCCGGTTTGACTCTTGGAGAGAAGTAATTATGAGCTTAGAAAAATACGAGTAAATTAGTGGATGGTTAACTTACTATTATATTTTATGACATTTATTCTGTCCCTATTATACCAACCCAATCTAGAAAAAGAAAAAAAAGAAAAAAAAAAAAGGGGGGGGGGGTCGATTTTGGCCATTTTGCACTAATCGACCTGGTCCTGCACCTCCTTTTCTTCCCCTATATATATACACACCATTTACCCTTCCCCTAAACACCAACAAGTTCTACAAATTTTCTTTTCTTTCTTTTAATCATACAGACTCTTTAGCAATTTCTCATCTTTGTTAAGATTAAGCACTACTTAGTTGCTGAGATGGGGCAATATTCAAGTAGTAATTCATTGGCAAAGGCACTTGCAGTGGTGCTATTTGCTTCAATGTTGGCAGGGTGTATGGCCAACAGAGATTGGCGATTCGGGTTTAACTACACCGATTGGCGTCTCAAGCACCGCGGCGGCTGGTGGTATCGCCACCACCACCCTAACAAAACGCAAGAACTACTTCCCAACAAGATCGTCGTCGGTGGCTCCGAAAACTGGCGCTTCAACTTCAGCTACACTGACTGGGCTCTCAAGCATGGACCCTTTTACCTAAACGACACTCTAGGTATGTTTTGATGTACAACTAGTTCTATCATTTTTTTTAAACTTCACTCTACGATGATCATTTTGAACGTTATATCTGATCAAATACATGTATTTTTTTTTAAAGAGTTAAATATAAACAGAATCTTATCGATAAAGTATCATACTAAAGAGTTCTCACTCCTTTTCTTTTTGTTAATAAATAAGTCGTAATTTGCAAAAGTGGTGCTTTTAAACTTTTTAAACATGTTTTATTGATGGCATGTATGGCAGTTTTCAAGTACGACCCACCAGTTGATAGCAACTCGCATCCACACAGCGTATACCTGCTGCCGGACCTCAAGAGCTTCGTGAACTGCGATTTGAGCAACGCCAAGCAGCTCGCCAACGGGACGCAAGGCTCCGGTGACGGTTTCAAGTTCGTGTTGGACAAGTGGCATCCTTACTACTTTGCTTGTGGTGCCGGCAACGGCTTCCATTGCAACGTCGGACGTATGAAGTTCTTTGTCATGCCTATGCTTCGTGCCTGGCGTACATAACCATTTTAAAACCATTAAATAGGGGAACAACAAAATAATAAGTATAGTTATAGATGATCAGAACTGATCTGATCATTGTTTTGATTATTTCCTGCCTTTTTTTTTTAATTATATTTTCAAGTCTAAAGGTCGTTGTTTCCATAAGTTGTTGTTCAAGTCTTATAGTCAATAACTTTGTCCAGCCCGTAGTGAGTTGTACCTGCAATCTTTTTGTTTCTTCGTATTGAAATTTTTGTGATTGTTTGGACGCAGAAGTGAATAATTAATTAAATCATGTAATTTTCGTGATTGTTTAACCATCTTTTTTATTATACGCTAAAAAAATAGAACTTATCAAAATGAAAAAAACTTAAAAAAAAAAAAAAAAAAAAAGACAAATCTCGATCGCAAACATTTCTTTGTCATTTTATCTTATGCATTCTCCTACTTACTTTATCCCTTATCTTATTATAATCATTTTAGATATAATTTGTCATTTTATAAAATGCATGGTTAATATCTGTTGCTGTACTTGTTATAACAAACTATATAAAATGTCACGTCATTAAATATAATTAAAGCATACATTTATCTTAATAATTTTATCTGTAATCATTTATAATTGTAAAAACTGATAACCATTTAAAATTCTTCTATATATATATATATATATATATATAATTTGTCGCTCTGTGTTCGTTTTCATGTCCAGTGCGCTATGGTCCGTATTCCATATGTACTCCATAATGCTTTACGTTGACACTCGACCACAATTAAGATCAGATTATCGGAGTTAAGCGTCTGCATTACACATAAAGAACAATTGTATGTATATAGTTTAACCGCAATTTTACATATATAATTTCGTCATAATATAAAGAGTTTGAATTACTCATCTCTAAATTCAAAAAATAAAAAATAATTGTAAATTAAAAAAAAAAAAACGTATATTAAAATGGAAGTCTCATATGTGATAAGCATGTGCGTTAATTCTGGGGAAAACGAATAAACAAAAAGAGCATTCCTTAAAAAAAAAAAAAAGTTTTTTAATTGGAAAGACAAAAACAAGATTTCTGTTCTTCACCAAAAAAAAAAAAAAAAAAAAAAAAAAAAAACGAGATTTCTGTTATTCCATTACCAAATTAAACAGAAAAACAGTTACGTCATGCTTGATTTTCTTTTAAAAAAGAAATCAAAATTAATTCACGCTCAAAAGATGGACCTTCAAAGAGCCGAAAATATCACTTATACTGGCTCATAATAAGAGTTCTTGCAACTGATGGTAATATATATATACATAAAAGAATACTTTCCCGTCTGGCGGAACGGTCATCCGGCGGTACAACCCGTGATGGAGATCGGCACAACTCAGGCAAAAACGCTGTGCAGCTCGCGAGAGAGAGAGCTAGAGAGAAATAGGGAGACCTCTCCCATCCGGCGGTTTGGCCATCCGACAGTGCCGTACGGAAGAGTTCTCGTATATATTGTAATTTCTATTAGCTTAATTCAGTTAGGTTTTTATTTATTTATTTATTTTTACACTACGTACTAATTGAGTATAACATTTCCATTCAGAATATAAAGAATCAATGTACGTAAATCGAATGACACTTTTAATTTTAAGCATATAGGCAAAAATTTCTCCAAATTTCAGTCTTTTAAAGGTATCAAAATAGTTTCAGATGTTTTTTTTTTTTTTTTGTTATGGTAAGAATTTTGGGGAAATATAAGAAAATATTGGTTCAAATATCAATCTTGGTGTGTTTAGTAATTTGTATAAAGTTTTGAAAATATTGAGAAAATATAAAAAAAAAAAACAAAAATACAAAAATATCGGCATTTAGATGTAATTTTAATTTTAACCATTTTTTTTGGTTTTCTTTTTTCTTAATTAGATGAGGATCATTCTCTTTAAAATACGTTTCAAGTATACTTTTTTCTTGTAAGAAAATCATTATGAGTTTAAATATGTTGTCCCAAATATTATCCTCTCAATCAAATATTAACACATCATCACCAAATACATAAAAAGTTTATAAATTTAAAAAGAACAATACACCAGTTACGTTACCAAACTAAGCCTAACCACATCAAGTTTTCTGCTCTTTTCCCGATTAATTAACAAAGGGTAAAAATAAACTCAAATCTCAAATCATTTAAAAAAAAAAAAAAAAAAAAAAACCAAGTCCCACATCATAATATAAATAATAACAATAATAGACATATAAGGGTATTAGATCACTCTGTTCAACAAGTTGACCCTTGACGATAAAAACTCAATCTCTTAATAGTCTCAAATTCAACTTCTTTTCTCTAAATCTTCACATTGTATTAGAGTCCAACAAACTCAAACAAGCGGTACGATCCATCCAATATAAGTTTTCCACCCAATATAGAGGAGACAAAAATTGGTGGGTCTCACTTAAATTTTTATTCCACTTTAGATAAAAATCCATCGAATATGGTGGATTTATTTTTGGTTTCCCTCATTTCTTCCTTATTACTAAGAACCACTTTTCATTTTCCATTAAGTTATCCCTTCATCTGTTTCCTTCATTCCTCTTTTTCATTATATACCAAACATAATACTAAGGTAGCGCGCATTTGAATAGAGTAATTGTGAAAATAGAAAAAAAAAAAAAAAAAGATTGTGGTACGATTTTTTAAGAAGTAAAATTTATGTTATTTGTTTGAGTTATTAGTATTTTTTTTTTTTTTTTTTTTTTTTTTTTTTTGTTTTTTAAAATAAAAAATTACATGAAATTAAATTTTAAATATTAAATACTTTAATTTTGAATTTGAGTTATAGTATTAAGTAATAGGGATAATACGTTATAATTACGTGGATAATAACTTGGTAATTAAAACATACGTCATAACTATGTATTAATTTAGCAATTAAAATGTACGTCATAACTAGTCATCCGATCGTGTACATATATATAACGAACAGGCAATTTTCCTCGTCACTCAGCAGCGTGTCATTAAACACAGACAATTCGTAAGCCTTTTCCCACTCGGTTTCTGGTCAGAATTTCAGTTAAAACAGCGACTCTTTTCCCACTTGGCTTTTTATTTTTCTTTATGTTGATAACTTCCAAACATATAAGAAGAAATCGTGAAGCGACTGGGATTATACCATAGTTGACCCCTTATTTTCCTCCATCCTTCTCACTAACCCATATTGCAGCAACTTGTATATATATAATATAATACCATAAGTATATAATATTGTTTCAATAAGCATGTATATTTCAAATAATTTAATGGGGTCCACTAATTATACATTCATTTTGTTCCTCTTCCTCGAGATCCTTTTGGTCGATTTGTCCGTAGAAAATGTGTGTTCTTGTCTGTGTGTTTTACCAAAAAAAAAATAGTAACCACTTGGTGAGTCTCATATTGACAGGGAGTGAAAACTTTGAGTAGCATATAAATACCCCACAAGTTCTCTTCCAGTCAGCAAATATTCTTGAAAGATGTAACTTAGTGAATCCGCTTGGTCCCTCCTCTTAAACTTAAAGGCCCTTGGTTATCCGTCCATGGGAAATGTGTGCTCTTGTCTGTTTGTAGTGAAAGTACAATTTAGTTGTTTGCCCATTTTGATTGACATACGTTACGGCTTCATTTGAGCAACCATTTGAATGATAACGTTACAGTTTAGTTGTTCTTGTCTGTTTGTAGTGGAAGTACAGTTTCGTTGTTTGCCCATTTTGATTGACAGCGTCATTTGAGCAACCATCTGAATGAATATATTTGAATCGCCATTTAAAATGGTATTTAGATGTTTACAATATGAACAAAACATTTGTACGGCACATTTAAATATGTGTTTGAATAAATATTAAAAACAGCTATAACAAATCTTATAAAAAAAATGTCAATTAAGAATTTTGATAGGTATGTGGATGGGTTTTGTTGCTCTTTTCAACTTGAACATATAAAAAACTACTCATCTCAATCAAATTTGAAATGAAAAAGATATGATATTTTAAAATTTAAATAAAGAAAGAGAAAAAAAAAATTTTTTTATGATAAAAGAGAACACAAATGTTACTATTGTATATATACTTAAATGGAGCCTTTAGGAGCGCAACATTCCGTTTTTCTTTGTAAATGGCCAAATGGAAAGTTTGAAATATTATTTAAAGGACATTTCAAATGTTTGGCTCTCAAACATTTATTTAAATGGCTCATTCAAATAAGATGACCCAAATATTAAGTAATAGTTGGAACACACAGAGGGTCCATCTTCCCTACCTCACACTTTTGGGCCTGCGGAAGAAATTGCAGCAAAAATAAATTTAAAAAAAACCATGAGAGAAAGAAAATAAGGGAAAAAAGTCATCAGAAGAAGAAAAATTAGGTGCATTGGTTTGCTGTATAAATCAATAATAATAGTCTGGCGGCCAAATTTTCTTTATTAATGACAAGGCAATAAATTGTATAAATGGATGTTAAAATTTACAAACGTTAACTACCATTTATTAGTGGTTACAGATATAAATTAACGATAAATTATATGCACTTAATTTTATCATAAATTTTAAATTTCCCATCTCAAATTCAAAAAATAGATATATTTATTAGTGTATAACCTAACGACAATCCGAGTATATTAAAAAAATATCTAGTTACAATTGAGATGTTTAATTTCAAATAAACACACGACGTTAAAGAAAAGCAATGGGAAAACTTCCTCCTAGAGGAGGGAAAATCTCACCTTTGTACATATTTGACTCTTGGTGGAGACTGAAGATCAAAAAAAACGACACAAGTGGAGATAGACCTAGAGGATTAATATTATTCAACATCAAAGTGGAGCCTCAATTCCATTTTTCCGTCTATCATCTTACCAATTACCAAACCATGTTTCATGACTCATGAGAAAAACGACATTCAACAAAGCTCGAATTTGGCCGTTTTTCACTACCGATCTGCCTCTTGTCCCTCTATAAAAACCCCAATTCACTCACCACATCAAGCACCACAACAACAAAAACAAAAACAATCTGATTTTATAGACCATATCTCTTTTGTGTCTCATCTTTCTCAATTCCTAGATTAAGCAATTGCAAAGAGAGAGAGAGAGAGAGAGAGAGAGAGAGAGATGGGACAATATTCTAGTACTGATTCTTTGGCAAAGGCACTTGCTGTGTTGCTGTTTGCCTCAACGTTGGCAGGGTGTATGGCCAACAGAGATGGGATATTCGGGTTTAACTCGACAGATTGGCGTCTCCAACACCGCAGCTCATGGTATCGCCACCACCCCAACAAGACACAGGAACTTCCCAACAAGATTATTGTGGGTGGCTCCGAGAACTGGCGCTTTAACTTTAGCTACACTGACTGGGCTTTCAAGCACGGACCATTTTACGTGAATGACACTCTTGGTAAGTTAACCTATAAGGCTATCTTGATCACTTCATAAAAAGGTCAAGCAAAAAAAAAAAAAAAAAATCAAGTTGTGTTAAAAAAATTCTAAATTTTAATCCTAATAACGTCTCATTTTAGCTGTTAAAACGATTGAGTTAGAGATGATGTTTCTACTAAAATATTAGAGTGATAAATTTTTAATGCAATGTTAGAATTAACGTGTCCGAACTGGATTTTAGAATTTGATTAGATAAATCACACTTTAATACATAACTACCATTTTTAATGCCAAACTTGAATTTTTTTGGCATGAAATGTTGGCAGTGTTCAAGTATGACCCGCCTGTTGACAACAACTCGCATCCGCACAATGTATACCTGCTTCCAAACCTTAAGAGCTTCATGAAATGCGATTTGAGCAAAGCCAAGGAGATTGCAAATGCGACGCAAGGTGCCGGTGAAGGGTTCGAGTTTGTGCTCGAGAAACGGCAGCCATACTACTTTGCTTGTGGCGCAAGTAATGGCGTCCATTGTGATGTTGGACGCATGAAGTTCTCCGTCATGCCAACGCTTCGATCCCGGTTCGGCTGATGATCACAGGCGTGATCATGACCAACAACTACAAATAAAGACCAGAGTTTGATTTACTGATTTTCTTTAAGTTTGTGATAGTTGTTTCAATAAGACTTTTTCAAGTTCAACTAGTCAATAAATTTGTCTGATCAGCTGTGAGTCGTATCGCAGTGATCTTATTCTTCTTTGTTTCTTTGAAGTAATTAATGTTGGATACTTTTGTGTGTGTGTGTGTGTAATTGTAATTCGAATATTTTTCTTTATATTAATATGATTGTAATAATTTGGATGAATAAACCATGTCAATTTATAATTCATTAGTGTTGGTTTTTTTTTTCCCCCTTCTGAAGATAATAAGGACAGACTGGATTTAAAACTCATCCATATTTCCAAAAAGAGAGAGAGAGAGAGAGAGAGAGAGAGAGAGAGAGAAGAGAGAGAGAGAGAGAGAGAGAGAGAGAGGGAGGACTAGAAAGTAAAAAGATGAAACTTAAAGCCAAAATAGCCAGAAAACTATTTCAGTGGGGGTGTACATCAAAATTTTTTTTCAAGATAAAATAAATTTTAAAGGCAACTATGTGAGAATTTTAAATTTTAGAGGGTTAATGTGAGAATTTTTAATTTTAGTAGGACAAAGTAATAAAAGTATAAACTTTTTTTTCTTATAAAATTAAATTTCGTGGGAATTATGTGAGAAATTTTTATTTTTTATAAACATAAAATAAAGATTATATGAGAATTTTTTAATTTCAGTAAGGACAAATTATAAAAATAATAAAACACAAAATTTTAGTCCCCTGCATCCGCCACTGGCCACAATTGAACTTTTCTTAGAGGGGAAGATACCTTCGAAATGCCAAATGATATAAAACCAATCTTGCAAATTTATTCCAAATGGCGGCAAGTCAAGAATCCAAAAATTTATCGGCAAAATTTAGCCGTTTAGGACAGAGACACCAACTTTAATATCAATTTTTTAGTATTAATTTATATGGCATATGAGTTGTCATTATTTTATTAATAAATGGTTAAAATATTATCATATCAATTGATTGTTTTTACCAATAAAAAGATGACACGTAAATTAGTACTCTAAAAACTGATATTAGAATTGGTGTCTCTATAACACTACTCTTATAAATTAAGTATATGAGTAGGTACTGTTATTTCAATCATTAGATTAAGTTTTCAACGATATGATATGAAAGTGTTCATGTTAAAAAAAAAATACACAACAACATGTAAAATGGCTTCTTGTCATGATCTAACTATTGAAAAGCTGAGCAAATAGTTAAAATAAGAGTACCTACTGATAGGATTAAAAAAAACTATCTATTATAAGTTTTTTTAAATTTACATTAGTGAGCACGTCCTATGAGCACTCACTTTATTAATTTTAAAGAAAATCTTTTAGGTTTTGAATTTGAAATCTAAGACACTGAATCCCTCTCTCTCACCTATTAGTATATTAGTGGGGAAAAATTACTAATTAAGATAATCGTCCATTTTATATTTAATAATAGGACAAAAATGAAAAGAGAAGAAAATCAAGAATCAGCCCAACCATCGTCCCATTAAAATAACATAAAATTAAAGCCAAAATATTGTACTGACATTTACGAACACCAACGTTAAAGCTCAAAATAATTTAAATTATTTTTATGGGAAAATCCTAGGAGGAATGTTTATGTGATACTCACGATTTAATTACTATCTTTACAACTCCAATATGTTTCAGTTTGTGTTTTTATCTAATTATCTGGATATATCAAAAAGAAAATGTACAGTCTAATAAGGTTACTATGAATAATTACTCATGGACAAGGCAAAGCTCTTCTATTCTGGTTCATGATTTCTCTTGGCTATATGATTCATTCAAGGGAGAGATCGAGCTTCAAGAAATAACAAATGATTTTATCAATACATAAACGTCAAATTTCTCAGGAATTTCTATTGCGCTGATATGTGATGGAGTTGACCTCATTTTCATCATTATAATATCCTCACTAACGCTTCGCGTCCCTTCAACTCCATACATAATAAAGACCCTTAGTGGAAGGACTCTTTCTTACTTGTTTAATTGATTTAGCTGAAAATTCAACATCCCTAAATGTATACAAACATATTCGTTGTTTCTCCAAAAACAATTTTACGAAGTCATCCAGCCTGGGGTTGACCTAGGTTATATGGTCTAATGTACGTCCATTACTATACATTTTCTGAGCATTGTATATATCTAGAAAAAATATATGAAAATAAAGATAAATATGACATACATTTTATACATCGACGGTTGCAACTAGTATTATTTTTCAGACAGTACCTTGGAAATATCCACTTTTATATAAGTTAGTGTGCACTTAATTAATTACTTACACAAAGTCGATTCCATAAGGCGAAAAGGTCCCATGTTTGATGAGATTGACTTTTTTGAAAAGGATATTCAACTTCATAAATAGTGGAGCTCACGTACAACATTTTCCATCTTTAATATTTTTACCAACCCCATTTATACCAAGAAAAACAAAAATGCAAAAACAAAAAACAAAATAAAACCAAAAAAAAAAAAAAAGTCAATTTGGCAATTTTTGACTATACCCTTTCTTTATATAAGAACCTCTCTCAGTCACTCATCTCCTCACCATCCAATCTTACTCTCTCTTTCTTTCCCTTTAATTAGTAAGTTGCTCTGAAAAAATGGGTTCAATATTTGTCACTTAGTGCAATACACTATTGAGTAATGGCGTCACTTTTTTATCTGAATACCTTATGGTCGATCTGTTTATAAATTATGAGTATATTCTTTATTTCTGTTTGTTTATCAGGGAAAACAAAAAAACAGAAAACGAAAGGTGCCACGAGAAGCCAATGGTATCCATTTCCTTGTAGCAAATAACTATAGTTGTGCATGACAAACAAAAATCACTTACATAATTTTTTTTTTTTAATTTGAGAAATGATGTACTAACTGTTTTTTGCAATTTGCAGTCTTCAAATATGATCCGCCAAGTAACGGGGCACATCCCCACAGCGTGTAGCTGCTACCGGACTTCTGGAGCTTCAAGAACTGCGACTTGAGTCGGGCCAGGAAGGTCGCAAATGGAACACAAGGCGGCGAATATGGCTACGAGTTCAAGCTCAAGATCCGGAAGACTCACTACTTTGCCTGCGGTGAAAGCAACGGCATTCACTGCAATCTCGGCCTCATGAAGTTCTCCATCTTCCCAATCCCTCGTGGCTGGCATAAATGGATAATTAATAATTAATACGGGAGATTAAGAAGTCAACCCAAAATTTTTTTTTTTTGCCCTAATTTTTTTTTCCGTCTGAATTTTGCCCTAAGTTTGTCATGGTGTGTTTTAATACGTATACATATACTTACATTTATATACAAGTCCCGTGCTATATATGTGTTCATGTTTTGTGTCTGAAAATTGACTATTTCTATGAGAAAATTAAGTTGGTGAATGTTTGAAATTGGTGCATGTGGGGATTTCCTTTGTTAATTTCAAAGAAAATTTTTCCGATTTAGAATGTGAGATCTAGGACCCAGAACTCATTTCGCATTTGTTGTTATATTAGCGGGGAGAAAATATTAATATTTATGATAAACTTTTATTTCTATTAAATGACATTATAAGTAGTAGAGAAAATCAAGCAAGTCCCAACCACCATTAAACTAATATAATATTAAAGCTCAAAAGTTTTACTATGTTTTCTTTTTAGTTTGTAGAATAAGAGATGAAAAAAAGCTGTAATTTTGCGATAAGTGATTGAAATTATAATATAATCTCGATAAATTAATACTCAATAAATTAATAATCTCGATCAAATAATATTTTTGACATGTCTCAATTTGGGACCAATGTGGTAAATCTTTAGTTCGCTAAATTTACAGAGTACTACATTTGATGATGATGATGATGATAATAAAACTCATAAGTCCCTCTTAACATATAAATTAATACATTCTCCTTATACATCAAAATTATTTACATACATGACGCAATTAAGAGGCCTTTGTAAAATATGACTTCAGTGTTACTTGTTTTCTCTTGATATTGATGTCTCTTGGGACGTAATCTCTAATTTTTCTTAGTGCATTAAAAAAACTCTGGTGTTGTGTTCTCGTATCGCAAGAAAAAAATTATGCAATGTGATTGTTTTTTTGAGTGCATCTTTGCGTGAGACAGGCTCCAATATAGAACTGTTGTCTTCAACTTCATCTTCTTTGTCGTTTAATAAAATATATATCCATATACTCACAATACACAACACTAAATTAAATGTTTTGGAAAAAAAAAATACCTTGATAAATGAATTTTTTATTAATTAATGTGTAAATTAATAAATAATTGATTTATCGATTAAATAATATCTTGATTAAGTATGTGTTTGGTACACAGGTTGAAACTGATTTTTTTAAGTTGGAATTGAGTTAAAATGAATGTGCGTTTGGTGAGGTGTTTGAACTATCGAAACTAAAAAGTGTAAAATCTTGAAATGTGCTCGGAAAAAAAAATATTACTATGGAGCTTGTTTTGTTCATCTTGAAATTTTATGTAATTTAAAAAAAAAATTCATCTCATTTGGACTTAGATATGCAAAGTTATGGACTTTTAACATTCAAGTTACAAAAACTGTAAATAATAAAACTGAGGTTGACTTTTAAGAAAATGATAAAAATGAATTGAATTTTTTGGATTTGGATTGAATTGGACCTTTGGTCCAAACATATGCAATTAAATTTTCATGTTCCCCAGGATATGATCAACTTATAGAAGTTTAACTTTACATTTAATTTAAAAGAGCTATAATGAGTCCCAAATTTTCTAACCACCAATAGAAATGTAAGAATATAATGTCTTACTAACTCTAATACAAATTTTAAAGTCTATTCAGAAGAACATTTTTTTAGAGCCACATTTTATAGATTTGACTTTTGAGCTATTCTGAAGATAATTATTTTTTTGTATATCATTCAAATACTTTCAAAAGCAACTTTTCAAAAAATCCAAAAACAACTTTTAAAAAACACTATCAGAAAGAAATTTGCAATATATTAACTAAAACCAATAAAGCTCATAAATTTACAATTTTTTTTAAGGGAAATCATGAAGAAACTAATACCATATGGGCTGGTGTTGACCTCATTTTCGATCCTCACTAACCCCTCGCGGCCGTTGCCCTTCAATTCCATAGACTGTTTCTTGCTCGTTTAATTGATTTAACAAAAAATTCAACATCCCTCTCTTTCTCTCTCACAAAGCCTTAGGGTTGACCTAGTTTCTACAAGTCGTGTTCGCATATTATTTTTGCTGGGTCTATTTTGAAGTAGGATTTGAGACGTTCGTTTGTGTACATTTCTGATCGTTGTACATATTAAGCAAAACTAAGAAAAAAAAAATATGTATATATAAATATGCACACACACACACATATATATATATATGAAACACGTATCAGATAGACATGATGATTATCAGTAGTATATTTTCTTAGATAGTACCTATCTACATATAAAGTTCATTAGGTTATCTATGTTCGATGAGATTGACTTTTGAGAAGGATAATCAACTTCATAAATAGTGGAGCTCACGTACAACATTCTCCATCTTTATTTTACCAACCCCATTCATACCATTTACCAAAAAAAACAAAACAAAACCCCAATTCATATCTAGGGGGGAAAAAAAAGTCAATTTGGCAAATTTTCATTAGTACCCTTCCTCTTCTCTATAAAAGAACCTATCATCAATCACTCATCTTCTCACAAACCAATCTTAATATATCTTTCTTTCCCTTTAATTAAAAAGTTGCACTTGAGAAAAAAATGGGTTCAACATTTGCACGGTGTGCCATAGCACTGCTGATTGCTTCCACCTTCGCAGGAAGCTGCGCCGCGGCGCGCATCCCTGCAGCACCCAGGAAGATCATTGTCGGTGGCTCAGAAAAGTGGCAATTCGGCTTCAACTACACCAATTGGGCTCTCAAAAACGGTCCCTTTTACATCGACGATGTTCTAGGTGCGTTGAGTCATCCAAACTCATATTTTTCAAATCTTAGGCTTTGTTTGTCGTTTAAGTTCAACTCTAATTAAATTATACTTTTCATATCAGTTTTTCTCTCTTTTTTTTTAAATCAATAAAATTTATAATTAATTTTTGAAAAGTCAACCAACTTCAATTTAAAATTTTATCTCTAACCGGCGAATCAAATACAGGTTTAGCTTCGATTTGACATTCTATTTTAACTAACTTTTCAAAAAAAAAAAATTTTACAGTGTCTTCTACTCTAACAAAAATTTAAATTTATTGTTTGAATTGTAAGTATGAATAAACTTAGCTTTTGTCTTTGCAAAAATACCCTCTTGTCATGAGGTGCCTTTGTGGTACCGCAAGTCCCTTCCAAACTAACAATTGCCTAAATATAGTCACTTAATGCAGTGTACTAATGGGTCACAGTGTCACTTTTTGCTGAAGATCTTGTGCTCAATCGGAATGTAAACTATGTGTTTATTCTTTGCTTCTGTATTTATATATATATATATATATATATAGTGCCTTCATGTTGTATCGCGGTGAAAAATAAAGGCAAGAAGTCAGAAGCATCCATTTTTCCTTCTATAAAAAATACTACACTTAGATAATTTTTTTTTTTTCTTGAGAATAATGGAAATTTTTTTTTTTTTTTTTGGTTTAATGTTGCAGTCTTCAAGTATGATCCGCCAAGTAAAGGGGGGAATCCCCACAGCGTGTACGTGCTACCGGACATCTGGAGCTTCAAGAACTGCGACTTGAGACGGGCTAGGAAGGTGGCAAACCGAACACAAGGCGGCGGCCGATATGGCTACGAGTTCAAGCTCAAGATCCGGAAGACTCACTACTTTGCCTGCGGCGAGAGCAACGGCATTCACTGCAATCTTGGCCTCATGAAGTTCTCCGTCTTCCCAATCCCTCGCGTCTGGCGTAAATAGATAATTAAGACTTAACAAGGAAGATCAAGAAGTCAAGTCCAATTTCTTTTTTTTTTTTTTTTTTTTTTGCCCTAAGTTTTTTCTTTTCGCTCTGAATTTTGCCCTAAGTTTCTCATGGTGTGTTATATACATATATATATATATATATATATAAACCAGTCCTACGCTATATGTTCATGTTTTGTGCTTGACTATTTATACGAGAAAAGTTGGTGTATGTTTGAAATTGGTGCATTAAGGGAATGAATTTTGTTTAAATACTATTTTCGTTTATAGGTCTTTCCACGATCATATATTGTTGCACTTCTAGTCAGGATTGGAGAAATAAAAAATCCAAAGTGAGAGAGACCCAAAAATGAAAGGAAAAAACGACGACAACACTAAAAACGACATTGTTAGCAAAACGACAACAATCATTGATTTAAAGAACGAAATCGATCTAAGAAACAGACATTAACCAGAAAAACGACAGACGCTAAGAAAAGGGGAAAAAAGAGAACCTAATAGAAACAACAAAAGGACATTAAATACAGAAAAAATAAATATATAAATCAACATCTTAGAGATGACACAAAGTAAAAAACAACGATGAACTAAAATGACAAATGAAAATTTTGATAAGAAAAGTAAAATTTTATGATCATTAGTAGTTAAAAATTTGAATGTATTTGCAACAATCTAATATAGTAATTTAAACTTCCATCTAATATATATCGTTTTATATCTGATTTTTAGATATCTGATTAGGTTATATATATATAATAAAGAATATTTATAATGCTTTTTACTAGCGAATGTTCTCTCTTTTCTAAGTCTGTAAACATAAACACATTTACATTAAATCTTTGTGTTCTCTGTTATCTTATATATATATATTTTTAAGTTTCTCTATGTGTATAACAATCAAAACCTAAAAAAACAGCAATAACCAATAAAACGACGGCGACAACAAAACCCAAAAAACGACACAAACTGAACACGAAAACAAAAGTTCAGAAACGACAAAAACATGTCCATAAACGTACTACCGTGGCCCAAATCCAGGTTCTGAAGAGAGAGAGAGAGAGGAGAGAGGAGAGAGAGATGAGCGTGTTCGGAGGCGATAGCTGGGGAAGAGAAGCGCAGTACAGGAAGAGGAGAGTGGAAAATCTGGTGTCGGAATCGGTGGACCAGTCTTCCTACAAGAAGCTCTCCAATGGCAAGTACGCCTGTCTCCTTTGCCCCCAAACTCCAGTCCTCGATACCCCTCTCATGCTCTCCGTAAGTTCCTTTTTTTTTCTCTCTCCTGCTTTCTCTCTCTTTCTCTAAATATGTTGTTTTTAAAGTTTGGATTTTTAAGAAATTAATCTTATTCATGTATAAGGTATTTCTCTAGGTCTTCTTATTTTGTTCTTAAGAATTTTCCATGGAAAAAAAAATGATAATCCTGAAAAATAGTTTCATGATACAACAATAATAGGCTCGAATTGGGAATGCAATATGGTGTTTGGCAGAGAGAAAAATGAATGTGTTGCGGATTTTAAATAAATAAATAGAATTTTCAATTTGATTTTGATTCATGTAACAAATTCTAAAATATAACTTGCTAATTTATTTAAAAAAAAAAAAAAACTTTTTAATCTGGTTTAACATTTGCTGATGGATGATGACTTGTTTTTGTTCATAGACACATTGTAGAGGATCGCGCCACCGAGCGGCAGAGTCTAGGCTAAAGGAAAGAGAATTAGCCAGACAAGAGGAAATGAATAAGAGAATGGCCTTAGGAGACTCTATTGGCGGCAATTCCAAGTCAGCAACTTACAACAAAAAATTTAAGTCCCATGAAGAGAGGACGGTGATTGGGCAGGGGCGAAAAGCTGCCCGCGAAACCCTCGGAAACAGAACTCCTATGAGGGATTCCAGAAACAAAATGAGTGATGGTGACAAATTTGGTGCAAGTCATGTTATTTGTGGGACTAGTACTGACTGTCAATTGAATGTTGTGAGTAGTTCATTTCCTGCTGCAGAGGCGTCGGACAAGGAAGTCGCGCAGCATTATATGGATTACCGGGAGCGCCGAGAGAGAGAGCTCAAGTTCACAGCTGCAGGGTGGAAGCGAGATTGTCATGGAAAATGGTATAAAGATCCGAATGTGAGTCTTCTTTTTTATGAACCGAAGTGACATTGTGGTGGATTTGTGTGCTGAAAATCATGGAACATATTGAGTAGAACTAGAAACTTAATGGATTATATCAATTTTCTTGTTGCAGGTTGAGTTTGACTCCGATGAAGAGGATCCGAATGTCTGTCTAAGCTGACAATTCTTGGCAATGACTGTCAGTATGTGAAAGACTCGTGGTGTTACCGATGTTTTGTTACGCTCAATTTGTGGTCAAGACTTTGGCATTCTGGGTTATCCTTTAGGAAGTACCACTCTATTGTTTCTGGTGTACACTTTGGGAATATCTACACATGATAAACTTGTGCATATGCAGTGACAATATGATCTGACGTGTAACTTGTGAGAAATTTGTTCATGAACTTTCATGACAAAATCGCGTAGATAGTTCACTTGGGGTTTAAAATGGTGTTGCTATTGTCAATTTTCCACCAAATACTTTTCCTAGAGACGTTCCCGTTTATGCTATCATGTTTGCAAAAGTTGTTTCCTATCTTGAACAAAGCTTAGGTGAAAGAATTAATTTGTTGCTTCTCTATACGTCTTTCTCGAGAATTTTTTAGTTTGTTAGGTGATGAGGAACAGGAATACAATCTTCTTAGCGTTCGGGTAAAGCAACAACTTGGTGATAAGGTAGCTAAAGTCCAAATCTCAATGAGGCTTGGCTCATCTCCCTGCACGGTCTGCCAATATGGAAAGGTTTGTCATTGACGGTGTTGATTTTTTGCGCTCTTATATTGATGGTGATTTAGACTTCTGATCAAAATTTTGCACAAACCTCTTCTTCAGATTGATGACAGCAGTCTATTGGAGATACTTCGAGTTTGGAGTTCATGAGAAGGAGGAGAGTATTTGAAATTTTAAAGTTTCGATAAAATTCTTTTGGCCTTGCTCTATTTTTTGAAGAGAAATATTGCATCCAAGGGTGTAGAGGGGAGATCCCATAATTTGGAGAGACACTGAGGAGAAAGAAGACATTTTTGTTCTGTTGCTAGTGATTTATAATATTGGTTTTATGTATAAATTTATGCTTTTCATTTAAATGGAATACGGAAGGTGCAAATATAGTAGGTTTGTTTTTTTTATTTTTCTTTTATGGTTATGCTGAGGAATTTGCTCGAATAACTACATTTTAATGTGAAATTAGCATATTGGCATTTTTGAAATTTAACACTGAGCACCTTGCAAGGTGTAAGGTACGTTCAAGCCATTTTGTAAAATAAAAATGTTTAAAAAGTCATAATGTAAAAGAGATTTTTCATCTAGTCGTTTTTACAGAACACTTCATAGTAGAATAGGGATTTAAGATTTGGAAAAGTCTTTTAGACTTGGCTAAATTAAGATGCAGTGGTTAGAATTTGTTTGACAGAGTTTTTTTAGAAACTGTTTTTGACTTTTTGAGTCCTAAAACGACTTTTGAAAGTATTTAGATGATCTATTAAAGAGCTTTTAGCGGCCAAAATAATTTCATGTAAAGTCAGAAAATATGAGTTCTAAACAAACTCTTCTAAAAAGACTTTAATAGGGTGTTTGGCAAACTATTTTAAAACACTCATCTCAAAATTTTTGTTGTCTTTTTCTCCAAAATTTTTTGTCTTTTTCCCAAAAAGTTTTTTGTCTTTTTTGAAAATTCAAAAAAATTTACTATTGAAACTTAAAAATCTCAACTCAAACTACTCCACCAAACACTATATAAAACTTTTATCAAAGTTTAACTTAGACATTATAAGCCTCATTTTAACATTTCCCATCGTGGTTAGAAAACTTTAAGATTATTTTAATTTCATAAGCTCTTGTTAACATATGTTTTTCAAACACCTGTTGGAAAATCATAGTATTCATTTCTAACTAAATTTTAAATTAGGAAAAGCAAAAGCTATATCAAACAAATCCTTACACTTGTTGAGGTTACTGATCTTCTTCGGACGACCACAAATTGAAAGGGAAAATGGAAATAGATTATTAGCTTGCTGACTTAGAAACACCTTGATGAATGCCTCACAGTGGGAGAAGGTCTCAAGCGTGCCTTCCTTCTTGTTGGTTTTTTCATATTGTTGGTTCTCCATGTTTGTGTGGTGACTCTCTTTGTTAGAGTACCACATGGGAGACGAAGAAGGAGATTTGGATTTTGCTGACATATAAAAGGGCTATTTCTCTTGTGTTATTATCAAGCCAACTCTTTGCAAAAGTCTGTATGTATTAATAAAATGTGTTTTTAATTCTCTGTCACTAATTTTCTTGGTAATTAAGATATTTTAGGTAATTTTGCAATGTTGTATTTAGGATCAGATTTGAAGTGTATTTTCAGGGATAAAGCACATAAATGTTTAAGAAAGACATAGTAGTGTATTTTGAGCGATAAAGAAAATATATTATTTTAACAATCTATTTAATAATGAAGGTTTTCATTCTAAGCTTGTCACTCTGGATGCGATGTCACGAAGGCGAAACAAGGGCTGGTGCTTGGGTCTCAACCAAGGCGAAGGCGCGAAGGCTGGCACTTGGGTGTCAACAAAGTACATTGATAAGCTGATAAAGCACTTAGATTATAAGAAAAAAAATAAAATTATTGTTTTCTACCTAAGCAAATTATTGTAAGCAAATAATATGAAAGTATTGTCTTCTACCAAATTTAATTGTCTTATTTTTCGTATATATAATAATCGCTCTTATATAGACTTAAATCTAAGCAGTTTTTTTTTTTTTTAGACTTACATTGATCTTAATTTTGTTTGGACAAATTGTTTGAAAATATTTCTTGGATTTTTTATATAAGTCTATCGAATATAATATGCCCTGATTCTTTTTAGGTTTGTCACTTGAAATATTGGCTAAGCATTTTGATATCATGTTTTCCATTTTGTCCATATGATATATTTCTGCTCGGAAAATCCTATGTCAATATTATCAGTGCTTACTTTTGCACAATATCATTTCATATGATCCAAGTTCACGTCCTTTAGTGGACGGAGTATTTCTATGAACCTAAGTCACATTTAGTAACTCTGATGGGTCGTGGTTCGAGAGACCATAAGAAGATAGATAGGCTCGTTCATCTATCAATCCAACCAATTTTGATACCACTTTGGAGGTCCCAAGAGTACTTTGATCATAAATCAGTGGATAGTGAAAAAATAATCCTAAAGTATCCCTTTTTACCTGCAATAATTTAAAGAGAGAAAGAAGTGATAAAATAATTAAAGTACACAGTAGGTTTTAAAATATTTAAAGTAAATAACAATAAATAATAAATTTACCAAGATAAAAATCAATTTAGTCTTATAAATATGTTATTTATTCAGTAAATTTGTTATTTTTAATAATTTTTTCTTTTACTTACCAAATTTGATATTTATTTCAAATGTTTTAAAACCATACTATTCACTTCAATTATTTTCAAAGTGCCATTCACTGCGATTTTCTTAATTTAAATCCCAATTGTCTATTTTAAATGGCCCATATAAACTAGGGAAGAGCCACCATTTTAATCTACAAGGTAATAAAACGCTATTTTTTCATATTTGGAATAAAAAAAAAGAAAATTAAGTTGGGTGGTTAGTTTTGATCTTCCAGTCAAATATGTGGCCGGACACTTTTTTTTTTTGAAAAGGGAATTAAATATGTGGTTGTTCGCCATTTTTTTTTTCCGATCAATCAATTTGGAGGAAGCTCCTCCGCGTCCATGGAGGGAAAGAATCGGCGACGAGACTTCACATCGAAGATCCTTCCTCTCTTTTCGTCGGAAAAATTACAAATCGAAGAAAATTTGCATATTTCATGGCTATGTTTTGCTCCGGTGTCGAATTTCTTCTCTCGGTGCTAGACAAGAGACTGACATTGCTATGGTTGACGAGTACGTACGGCGGCCTGAGAAGCGACAATTGCCGCCGAAGACTCGTAGAAGCCCAAATCAGCAGAGGTCAAATGCTGACTCAGCATTCTCCATGTTGAGAGGCCACCTTGCCAAGGAAGACGTCTTTCTTCTTTTATTATTATTATTATTATTATTATTATTATTATTATTATTATTGGAAGTTTAACTGTTTTTTTCATTAGACTAATTGATAAGCACGTGTTGAATAATTAAGAAAGTGAAAACAAAAACAAAATAAATAATTATAATAATAATCAAATCTACGTTAGGTGATTGGATTGTCATGAAACAGATAATTAGACTGTGACGTGATAATCCGTAAGGAAGTAGGTGCATTCGTTCTTTTTAATTATTTGTAGTTAATGATAAATTTGAAATAAATACCACGTGAAATGAATGAAGCTTGTACTCACTAGAAGAAGCAACCCCACATTGCCCATAAGAGTTTTAATGGTCTTAACTCAGAAGCCCAATAGGCCCAGTAATCTTTTTACGTTTCAATCTGTGGAAATTTCAAATATTTGCCCGAAGACGAATTGTGGAATTAGAAACATAAAAAACACTTCCTTTTGTGTGATCATGTTGCCTATTTTTGATAGAACAATGTCGAAGGCATCAGTAGTGCTGATAAACGGAGTCCACTTTTTAAACCATGTTCAGCTAGGATAGCGATTTGAGTACGAGCTCTTAAACTCGAAGCTGATAAGTCTCATATGGTTTTAAAAAAGAAAAAAAGAAAAAAAATTGGGACTACTTTTATTAATTGTGATTCTCAATATCGATAGTGCCATCAAGCATTTTCTTTCCTTTTTTTTCTTTTGAAAGGGAAATTATCATTCAAATTAAAATTGAATACAAATACCAATACCAAAGATAAAACAACATTATGGTACAAGTGACACAACCCTCGAATAAGACCAATTTCATGAGTAAAATCTGATGAAACTCAACAAGGAGAATATAAGCCGAGACTCAGTAATGGGAAAATTCCATGAATTCTTTGATGATTTTATAATCAAGCAGTACAAAGCTCTTTTTGAAAAAAAAACATCTACAATCGATAGAATATTCTGATCAATCGAGAGACAATTACTCGCAGCACAGAGATTGCAACCAACTCCGCCTAACCATAGTACTAACGGAACTATTAGACATATACCACTAGAAAATAACTCTAGTGGAATGCACACACAAAAACAAACCAGAGGTAGGGGAACTACCTCCTTTATTAGAAAATTAAAACAAAACTCAAAAACAAAGTATGAATATTAAATATCAACCACAAAATTCTCATCCCACATGGAACAACCACCCTACCACACGTTACAACTCAAGGAAAATCAATTGGCTCGTTTAGATGTAAGAGATCACGTACCAACCATTGCATTACCAAGGCCTCACGAGATCCTAAACCGTCGAAAACTCATCGGGTTAGATCTAGTCAAGAAGCTCCTAACTAGGACCATCCAACTCTGTTCCCATCAATTCCATCAAACCACCGATTACCCTCGCTAACCACGGCGGCAGCGACAATGAAAGTCCCACTCAAAGGGAAACCCTAATGTATGAAAAATATGAAAAAGAGGGAGATAGAAAAAGGAAACCCTAAATAATAACATCAAGCATTTTTATTCTACAGAATACATACACAACAATATAAGTAATTCAAGGAGAAAAAAAAAAAGTTGTATAGTCTAATTTCTACCCAATACCAATATTTAGAGGGAGTTTGGTGAATCAGTTTAGTTTAAAATTTTTAAGTTTGAATAGTAATTTTTCATAAAAGACAAAAAATTTTTTCAGAAAAGACAAAAAACTTTTCCAAAAAAAGACAAAAATTATGATGAAAAAAGTACAATTTAGTTTAAAATAAAATGGTAAACAAACAAGGCCTTAACCCTCGATTTTAAGTTGAAAAAAAAAAAAAGATACGTTTTAGCCTAGAAAATGTAGACGTATCTAAATAGAAATAAAAACAAAATCATGAATAATTATTCAACATGTAAATCCCACACAAAAAAAAGAAAAAAAAGAAAAAGAAAAGAAAAGAAGAAGAAGAAGAAAATATCAATCCTTCCGTATGTGGATTTTTCAATGATTAGTTATGATACCCTCACCAAACGGGAAAACGAAAAGGAGAAAGTGGGGAAAAAAAAAAGTGCAATGTATAGGAAAGAAGGTTTCCCCCAATTCTTTCCTTGTTGTCCTCTTTTTCCTTTTGTTTGGATGAAAAGAAAAGGGAAAAAATAAAATAAAATAAAATAAAATAAAAGGAAATATTATAGAAAGAATGTGAAAGGACGAGTGTCTTGTTCCGTTTGCTGATAAAAGAACAACTAAGCAGAAGATTCAGAAAAAGAAAGATATTGAAAGAAAAGTGTTTTTGCAACAATGACAACAGAGAGAGTGTACAATCGCATTCAAAACAATACGTCTTCTTTTGTCCATTTATGTAAATACATTACATTCCAAGGGTTAAATCCATAAATATATTTTCACATATGTAGCCATCACACATATATGTATATGTATGTATGTATGTATGTATATATATATATATATATATATATATAAAAGAGGCTTATTCGCATGGACCATTTCTGATTTGTGATGAATGGAAACAGAGGTAAAAACAATACATATAGTACCCTCCAATTCTGTAGTTATAGCTTTCAGTCCCATGTCGTGACGCAACATGGGCTCCTAATATAAAGACCTACCAAGACATGTCACTTTTTTACTTTTCCAGGGAAAAAAAATGGAGAATTTTTTGGAAGAAAAAAAAATGCAAGTGTAAGTTATTTTACATGGCCACGTCATGGCCACGTCAGACTAGATCAGCAAGTGGAAATAGGGTTCACAATCTTAGATCTCAGGTTCAAAATTTAAGAGGTTTTCTTTTAAAATACTAATGTGCACGTTTATAAAATCTCATATCCCGATAAATCTATATTTTATGTGGGATCGGTTTATTAATCATTAAAAAATCAACATCAGTAAGTGTTGATTTAGGTCCAATTTGAAAGAGTAAGATTTATAAAAAGAAAAATTATGTGAAAGCTTTACATGTCAATCTTTGAAATTCAAGAGACGAGTGAAATAATGGCATGTCTGGATTACATACTCGTGTTACATTATATTCTAATATAGTAGAATATGCATTTGGTACTTCATATATTATATTTTAATACAACTCTATTTAAATAATACATATACTTTTATCAATCTATCTATCACTAATCCATATTAAAATGATTATTTAAATATAAATAACCCAAATAAATATTATATTTTATTTGGACACAATGTTTAAAAGAATATCCAAACACAACTGCAGTACATTTATTACATTATAAAATATTATAAAATGAGTATATGATGTAAACGAACTACTAACCCATATATTCATGCGTGTAGACTATTCGTCGGTTTTGTTTATGGGACTAAACCTTCATGCCCACACCCCCTTTAAAAATTAAAAAAAAAAAAAAAAAAAAAAAAACTGTGGGCCTCTGTAATTTTGCGAGGGAGATAGTGGATCCTATTTACGTGTTTTTTTAACTTTTTCTATTTTTTTTTTCTTTGACTTTTTTGCAGAGTCGAAGATAATAGAATCGCCACTGTGTTTGTAATGGCCATCATCTCCTAGCAGAATTATTAGGAATTTGTACGACTTAAATGATAAATTTGGACTTGTTAAAAAGAGCAGAGATATAATTATGTGTACAAATACTATACACACACACACACACATATATACACACACACACACGAATACATAGAGATATATAGATATATAAAGGTGAGAGATGATTATCACCCTAATCGACTGCACGCACTATTTTCCGCAGCAAATCATTTTGGGCGTGAATGGGTCATTGTTGGAGTAGTCTGCAATTGAGAGTGTAATCTATGTGGCAGCTTTGTGGATTACACGTATGCAAATGCTTATGTGGTGGTGGGAGCCAGTACTTTATGTCTAATAATGAATTTAGATGTCTAATAAAACAAACAAAGCGTTGCGAACGGTGTTGGACATCACATTTTAATAATCAATTAATCACATATATATATATACATAAATATAAATCATTCTCTATTAATTGTGAACTTCAATGATATTTCAAGTAGTACTTATACTTAAACGTCAAGATCTATACTTTGTGAGCAAACTCGACTCAATCCAACCTTGTAAAGTCATTCCTGATCATACCCGACACCGCACATTAGTAGACAGTAGGTCCTAAACATGTAAAAACCACTCTCTATTGGTTTGTAATGGTTAATATCAATGATACTTTAAACAATACTGATATTAGGATTTATACTTTGAAAGATAACCCGACTCAAACCCTATGCCAATAAGGTTTGAGCAGACGTTACCTTATCAAAAATATGTGGACTCAAAACTAATGTGGGGTTGAGAATGAATTGATGATTACATGATGTGTATATACACACACATATACATACATATACATATGGTACTATTATCCTCAACGCCCTTTGATTTCATTAATGCTAGATCAGTATCTTCCGTTAGGTGGCCTTTTTATTTCTAATATTAAGATTAGGTATGGGTTTGAAGAAACGTCATATCTCCCTGCCCCTTTCTTTTTCTTTCCATTAATTCCTTATAAATTAAAGTCTTAATCTGATTTTCAACTTATTCTTATTAATTCAATATAATTGAACTGAACAAGAAATGAAGAAGGTAGAGAGTTAAATTAAGCTGGTTAAAAGAGAATCATAATTATTATGCCAAATATTACCTACTGGTATATTATAATTTTCAACATGTCTTTAAATGCTCCAGCTGACCAGACTATAACAGAATTTCAACTACTCTTTTAATGTTCCAAATTGAGACATAATATTTTATCAATTTTATCTAAACATGTGTATGAATATATATTGCAAATCAATTTCTTTTTTTTTTTTTTGGTTGATAAAATCAAATTCAATTTGAAGACTTTTGTGATATTTTCTCTTCCACGCTTCTTGCGCCGTTAAAAGTTGAACATTATGAACTCCTGTTCTTATCGGATTAATTTGTATTAAAGATTAGTATACGTGTCTAATTTAAACAATATAATGTATTTTCAACATTTTTATTATCATAAAAAAGACGCCTGCCTACTTTGGTTTTAGCAATAAATAAAATGTCACAACAATTTGTTATTTAGGGGTAGAGGCAATAATTTTATGGTTTACTTTCACATTTGTTAGAGATTTTAGTTTTTTGCATTAGTACTTTATCATCTAAAATAGTGAGACAATGTGCTTAGAAATTGTTGATAAAAATTAATGAGAGCATGAACTTATCGATTTTCTATCACATTTCTAGTCTTAATAGATTCTCAAAGTGACATAAATAGGGGTGGCAATACGGCCGCGACATGACGACACGATTCGAAAACGACACAAATTTCACGGGTTCAGATAAAAAAAAAAAAAAAAAAGGTCGGGTCAATTTTGGGTCACCCGAAATTGACACGGAAAAGAACGTGTTGTGTTTGGGTTAGACCCGCAGAACCCAAACACGACACGTTTTTTTTTGTGTCAATTTCGGGTTAATGTTCATATCAATTTTCGTTTCAATTTTTAATTTCGAGTCAATTTCGTGTCAATTTCAAATCAATTTTGGGTCTATTTAGGGTTGATTTCGTGTCGCGTGTCAATTTCGGGTTGTTCGTATTGCGTGTTAATTTCGTGTCACGGGTCAAGTTTGGTTCGTGTCATGTCAACCCGTTACGGGTTCGTGTCGTGTTCGTGTCACGGTTTCGAGTCGTTTTCGGATCGCGGGTTGTGTTTGGGTCTGGAGAAAAATTTTCAACACGACTCTAATACGACACGAACTCGACACACACACAACACGATTTGCCACCCCGACATAAATGGTGAGAACAATAAGAATTATCAACTTCATATGAAACCAACAATATAAAAGAACCAAAAAAAAAAAAAAAACTACTTATGTTCAGTACAACATAAAGGAAATTTATATTGAGAAAACATATGTAAGTCCTCATGAATTATCTCTTTTATGTTGGTCAAAAAATGATGCTTTCAAAGAAATCAAAGAAATCAATGCGTTAAAATCGGTTATAGTCATTAGGTGTGAAATTTTTTTTTTTTTTTTTTTATTTTTTCTCTTTTTGAAAGGAGATAAGAATCCTAGCTAGTTGGTAGAATGGGAAAGAAAAAGGGTTACTTATTAAAGAGAGCTAAGTGGGACCCCTTAAATTTTTACCTGAAAGTAGGTGACCACTTTTTCTTTTTTTCTTTTTTCTTTTTTTTTTTTTTTCTCTTTCTCAATTAAGTGTTTGGATTAAGCGCGCAAAATGGTTTAGTTTAAGGGTGGTCAAATTTTGTGCTCCAATTCAAAAAACATATTGATGAGAAAGAGAAATGAAAGTTTTTGCTTGTTTATTCACTTACAATGACCCCTAGTGGGGAACCCACTTATTAAATATCATTGTGAGCAAATAAAATTCAATCATTTCTTCAACTTGGAAAGAAAAACAGTTTTGATTTTGAGGACTCTTTAAGAAACACCCTAGTAAAAGTAATTGGGATACTATCAGATTGCCCAGTGTGTGCATATATATATATATATATATATATATATATTAATGGAGGTAGCGTGTATGTGTGTGTATAAGTGAATGGGTTAGTAACAGAAATGATCCACCTTGAGATAAAACAGAATCATAACTTATGTGATTGTCTTTTAGTTTTGTTTTATTTTACATTTTTGAAGGGTAACGATGATTAGAGTAATTAGATGTTTACACATGATTTACGTACTTGGATTATCCAAACCCTTTATGCTTACTACGAAACTACCACTAAAAATAATGAGAAAATAGGAGTAGAAATGAGTCCATTTTTTAAGAGTCAGACACCTTAATTTTATATTATTGAGAGCTATAAAAAAACATAAGAAAATTAACAAACATCATGAACATGTAGGATTTAAAAAAGTTTATTAGTCTTACTATATGAGCTACGTCTTCTTTTAGTTGTTCTGATAATTCACCATGATTGATCAAAAAATTTACAAAAGAAAAATCGCACACACTTTCAAACCCTTTCATTTTTTTCCCCTCTAATCTTTGATCACATAATTAATTCTAAGGACGACGTCCCTTTTTTATAAAGAAAAACTATGACAACCGAAATTACATATGTGAAATCCCCAAACTAATAATGCCATCGATGAAACTACCCTTGAAAAAACAACTTTGATTTGCATACTGTTTCTGTGTTATCAAGATACTAATTAGACTTTACAATTTAACATCAGTCATTTCATAAACGAAAAATATATATTATTTTCAAACTTTATTTAAGAGAAGAGTCACTAAGACGAGCTCGGTACGCAAGCAAGAAGGAGAGTGTGAAGCATTTTGAATTTCACTGAGGTATAGACATACCATGTTCTGCTGTTCGGCTTTTTTTTTTTTTTTTTCCTGTTAGTTTTTGATAAATTGTTGTTGTTGTTGTCGTTGTACGTGGTCTGCCTTTAGGGCTGCCCCAACTCGGCCGAAGACTTCTTAAATTTTTTCCACAACAAATTTTTTTTTATTTTTTATTTTTGTTACTTGTCACCCATGAAAATTTTTTTTTTCGCATCTATATAATTAAAAAAAAAAAACACCCCCCTCAATGATACCTTAAGTTTTGACTTTTATATTTCAAACTTAAAATCTCAAGTAAATTACGAGAAATCAACTACACCACTGTTTATATATATATTTATAAATAACTTTGAACACTAAATTAAATTCTAGATAAAGTAAGGTAATAGATTTGTTGCCTTGTGTTTAAAATTTTGGTTTGATTCACGCCTCCACTAAAAAAATAAAAATAAAAAAATCACGATTTCATCACTGCATGATCTACAACAAATGGTTAGTGTTTGGCATCCCCATTCAAACCACTCAACTCAAACTTTTTTTTGTTCTTTTCCCAAAAAATTTTTTGTCTTTTCTGAAAATTAAAAAACATTTACTATTGAAACTTAAAAATCTCAATTCAAACTACTCCACCAAACACCCTATTTAATTTTACAACTTCCATCCATAGCTAGGTGGTTTGTCTGTATGATGAATGGTTTGGTTAGTTTAGGTAATTTTAGAAGAATATTTATTCATTTTTTAATCGATTCGGATTAAGAGGAGGGGTGAATGCCATTAAAATACAATCTCCGATGATAAAACCCGTAACGACGCTCACTTAATATGAATAAAATTTTCAATTACAAAAATTGTAAAAATATAAAACAATTCTATCCCAATTTACCCATCATGTATTTTTGTCAAAACAAAGTAAACAAACAAGAGTGGGGAAAAAAGAATGGGGTTGGATTTGGATTAAGCAATTTAGATGGATTTGTTTGTTTGGTTGTAGAGATATTTTGGCGTAACATTATGCATGTCGTGGTAGTGGATGACAATATGTTTCTATGGAAGTGCAGTGCTCATTTCCCAATTACCAAAAACAAAGACAATAAGAAAAAACAGTACTGTTGAATAAGTTGGTTGCCAGCTCTTTAATTCATTAAATGTCCTTATTTTCAGGTCGATCTTTAATTGACCCTTGACATTATTTGCATTTGGTCATCAGCCTAGCTAATTTACCATATATATGGATCCAACAACCAATATTAAAAAGACAATAATCAATAACTGAAAATAATTTTGTATCATCTATCGTTTAAAATTTTTTAACGTAGACATTCATCAATTAAACTGTTAAAACGAAATCTAACGGTAAAAAATTAATCTTATAGAAAATTTAATACTGAAGATCTTACCGTGAAAGTTTATATACATATATGAGATCTTTCTCTTTCTCTCTCTCAATTTCGGGTTTGGACCTGTGTGGATATTCAAATTCTATACTAACTTCATTTTTTCAAAATTAGTAAAAAGTTTTGTATCGTGTACACCCATCAATTAAATCATTAAAAATTAGTCTAATGACTAAAAACAATTCTCTTTAAAAATGTAACATAAAATGTCCTATTGTAAAAGTTCATATACATATATAAAATCTATCTTTTTTTTTTTTTTTATAAATTTAGATGTGGGTTAATTGATCGGGATTCAAACTCTATACATATTCCATTCTTTCTAAATTAATTAAGTAAACAGTTTTATTTTTTTAGAATAAAAATTCGGCATTTAATCATAGGGACTGAAGATCTCTACTCGTTGAGAGAGTGTGGTCCAATATATGCTTTTAGTCGTAGGGATTGAATATTTAATTAGATCATGTTGACCATGCATGTCACGTTGTCCTCCCTGGTTCAGCTTTTTTTAATTAATATATACTTTTACTTCCGGAAAAAAAAAAAAAAAAAAAGAAAGAAACAAAAGTGTATATAGTTGTTATTCAAAATTGTATAGAACTCAATATTGTTCATAGTTTATACAAATGCTTAATTAATAATTGTTTTAGATCGCATAAATCAACGAGATCATTGACTAAATAAAGCTAAAAGGAATACATATCTTTCGTCATTGTAATAATGTTTATAATTTAATACAGAAATGAGAATAGGTTTTAAAGTTTTGTGTTTCAACCTTTATACGATTCAATGGGGTTCATATTTATTCCTTTTCACCTGGTTTAAAATGATTTTTTTTTTTAATCCTCTTATGCCTCACACCTTGCACATAATCTATAATATATACATAGACTCCTTCCAAATATTTCATTTCATCATATATACATCTATATTTAATATATACTTCTGAAAAAATTATCTTATCATATATACATCTGTGATTACAATTTTTCAAGCACTGATCCACTAAAATATTATTCTATCAAATATCAATTTAATCTATGTTTCAGATTGTCACATGACAATAATTATTCTCAAATGAGTCTAAAGTCTTATTTTTTAAAAATCTTATAGTTATTTTTTTATGTGTTTAATAAAATTAAACTCCCGTAGAAAACAATTAAATTAAACTAAAATTAAAGATTGGGTATTTGACATAATCTAATAAAAATTATTACTATTATTTTGATTAAGCTTTCCCTACTTCTAATGTAAAATTTTGTTATATTTTTAAGTAAAAAAAAAAAAATTTCATAGTCCACATGCCTAAGGCGCGTGAATCAGGCCAGTATAATATATAATATTTCGATCAAGTACCTCCGACACTGTTTTATGCATTTCTCAATAATTGTGCCTTAATTATTATACCAATCGAGATCTTATTCACCAAAAAAAAAAAAAAAAAAAATTCAAGATCTTAGTAGTATATAATGCCATTGCTCTACCACCTTAATTGAAAAAAATTCTAAGAAAATTCCACACAAATGACAAGACAGACAATGCTAAAGCCTAAAGATTTATATCTGTATCTTGAGCATAAAAAAAAAAAAAAAACATTTATCTGTATTTATTGCAGCACATAATTAAAAAAAAAAAAAAAGAACACTCCGTGTACATATTTTTTGCAATTATATATTGCTAATATTAAATCATTTATTTCTTCTTTGTTTTTTTAAATTTCTTTTTATGCCAAATGATATATATATATATTTATATATTGTAGTTAGTGAAAATTAACTGTTTGATAAAAAGGTTAAGGTGATTGATTGAGAAGCATGAAACGCAAAAGTATCTGATTTTCCTCTTGGACGTTTTAGATGATGATTAATATATCCGTGAAATGTCGAGGGATATTCAAGATGTGATGTGGATAATTAAATGCACGAAAGAGAGCAAATGTAAAAGAAAAAGTCTTATTAATTAAAGTAATCCTATATTTATGGTAATATGAGTTAAAAAAAAGCATAAAAATGCTTGTATGATGAAAATGAAATTTAGTTTAAAAAAAAAAACTCATAAAGATTTTGAAGCAAATGTTCCTAGTTACAACCAGAAGGTCACAAACGCATGTGATCCTTATCCTTGAGAAAATCTCATAATAGAAAAACAGACCCACATACATAGAAAGTTATTGATAAAACTATGTAAACTTTTTTTTTTTTTAAAAGAAGATTTTGTGTTTGTGACGTATTACTTAAAGAAAGGTCAAAAAGAATCGCCAAGTATGGTTGAAAAAAAATATATAGTATTACTTTTTATAATTTGCAATTTTCATTTCTTCCATTATTAAATAAAGTTTTATAAGATATGATTCAATTGTGTTCTTCATTATACCGCTAGGTTTAGTTTTTATGCCGTGTAATGCACTGTGGAAAAACTATGGCAAAACTAGCAAAATTTTTTCAGCAGGATGCTTTGAAAAAATTATAGAAATTTAACATTAATATTAAATGGAGACATGATATTAAATTCTAACTTTTAAGTGAGGGACTATAATAATTTTTCTTATAAAATAATGACACAACTAAGATAAATAGGGGTACAACTGAAAATTAATCCAGAAATTAGGGGGAAAAATCAAACTTTTCAAAGTGTGAATGGGGGTGTACATACCCCCTCTCACATGCATGTGGCTTCGCCCAGGGTAGTGAGTGGCCTTACTAGTGCTACGGATTTTTTGTTTTTGATCGATTAGAAGCTTTTATTCGTGTGTTCGAAATTTGATGTCTATTTAGTTTCCGTTGTTAGATTTCAGTACATACTTTTATTTTATTAATTGAACAAAGTTTTTTTAATTATTGGATTAAACTTTAACAGTCAATCATTTATATAAAAAGAGTAACTTTTATATTGTATTCTATTATGCTAACGTATTGCAAACACTTTTAGATCCGATCATTCAAACTTTAATTTAGGATTCGTTTGGTTAAACGATTTGAGTTAAAATTTTACGATTTGAGTTGGTTGATTTTTTAAAAAATAATTATAATTTTTGTTAACTTTTCAAAAAAAGATAAAAATTAAGATAAAAAAATACAATTTGGGGGGAGTTTGGGACTCCATTCATTTCCAACTCATTTTAAACTTTTTTTTGTCTTTTTCCTAAAAAGTTTTTGTCTTTTTCCTAAAAAGTTTTTTGTCTTTTCTGAAAATTCAAAAAAATTTACTATTACAACTAAAATATTTCAACTCAAACTAACCAACCAAACTCACCCTTGATTTGAGTTGAACCATTTCATCAAATAAATCCCAAAAAACTTGTTTATCATTCCTACCATAAAATTTTCTTATCAAGATATTTGTACTGTCATGTTTTTGTTTTCTGGCTTGTAAGTCAATTATTGTAAAAGTCATCTTTAGGTCAAGTCTCGTTCGCGGTTTCCCATGCACGTTTAAACGTATAAAGTTACAAGCCGTGCATGAGCCTACGTACATAATGGGTTTGTAGATAAAAAACAAATATAACCAATCACAACGAAGGATGAATTTAAGAGAGAGAGAGAGAGAGAGAGAATAGAAATTGTATATTTTAATATTATTTTATTTATTCATATATTTTAAATTTTAGTACTTACAAAAACAAACTCTAGTTTCTATATTATTTAACAATTATTATTTTACATAAGAAATGGTTATTAAGTTTAAAAAAAAAATGGACACATCAATGAATAACAATTAACTGTTAAATTAATTGAACATTTATTATACTTGTTGTTACATTTTTTTATTTTTTAATAAGATCGTTGGGAACAGAAAACGATAGGTGGACCGAAATATCATAACTAAATTGGCATCTCTTTACACCTTCATCATTTATCTATCTTTAATATTTTTATATATATGAAAAAAAATAGTTTAGGTCTATCATAGTACAAACTAGTCATAAAATATTACATATTTTAACTTTTGATATGGTATTACATTGGAGAATAAAGGTCACACTTAGAGTTAACATAAACGTTTGATACTATATTGAAAATGCTCTAATTCTGGATTAGAAAATCTCCTAAGGTTAAAGAAAATGACAATATATATTTTTGTCGTTTGGGGAAAAGAAAATAGAAGCCAAAAAAAAAAAAAAAGGCTACTAATAGTTTTCAAGAATACACGTCGATGGCAAAATGTCTGTTTCACCAGGACCACTAGAGTTCAATTTGCTTTGGAGATGAAAGAAGGGACATTAAAGCCATGAAACTAACACTTTCTTTTGTCACTCTTTTAAATTAATACCCATATGAACCACAAGAAGATAATAGTAAACACAATCCAGTTATAATTATCTACTTGATTTTACTATAATTTAATTATAGAGGTCGAATTCCTCACCTCTATATATTTTTTTTGTTAAAAAAATAATAGTTTAGAGAATTTTACCTACCAATTAATAGTAGTGGGTTTTTTTCCCTTAAAAAAAAAAAAATAATAGCGGATTCTGTCATGAAACTTTCTGTCCTTTTTTTTTTAAATTTAAATTTTAAATAAATTTCATATTCTATTCTGGTTTTTTTGCTAATCAAAGTAAATATTGTTTTGTTTGTCTTGCTTTGTTCCTTGTGCTAATAATCAAACTAACCCATTTGTTCATTATCACGTGATGTAATGTACACTTTGTAAAAAAATTTTTATTTACAAAAAAGTATTATCTTTGTTACGACAAAAAATGTCTTGAAAGTATTTTTTACACGTTTCTCAGCATCAATTAAACATTCAAATTATTACAAGTTTATTTTGGAGAAAATTAGTTAAATAATCACCTTTTTTTTTCATTTATTAACCAACATGACATTATTATTGATTTCAAATATCTTAAAATCCTATTTTTATTTTAATTTTAGTAAAATGCTATTTAATATAATTTTAGAGGAAATAATTTTTTAAAATTGTTTAATTATCATAGCCAATGCCTGCCATACACGGCCAAAACGCCCTATCTGAAGCCCCCAAAAAAGGGAAAATATATATATATATATATATTTTCTAAGTAATTAAGACTCTATTTGGATCACATGTCTATTTTGGGATTTTTTTTTTTGGTTTTAAATGAGAAAGTTTTTCATTTTAAAAATAAGATGGTATTTGGATGTGTAAAAAATTTTCTTTTTGAAAACAAAAAGTGATCTGGAATGAGAAAAAATGATGCTGAGAATTGTACATTTTGAGAAGATTTAAAAAGATTTCTTTTCTTTTTTTGAAAAGGCACTATAGAAAATAAGTTTGAAATGATATAATTTCCTTTTTCAAAATAAAAGAATGATGAAAAAAGTCGGAAAAAAGAGTAATCATCCTAGGATTATTGTAAAAAAAAGTTTGAAAAAGAATTCTCACCCTATATTACGTGGAAGCATTAATTATTGTGCCACTGACATTTCAAAATCTAGCGTTTGGTTCGTTAGTTGGAGATATAATTTTTAAGCTGGAATTGCTTAATTTTTTAAAAATTAGTTATAAATATTGTTAATTAAAAAAAAGATAAAAATTGAGATGAAAAAGTATAATTTAGTTAAAATTAAACTTAAAAGTTAAACAAAGCCTATGGTTTTTTTTTTTTTTAATCTCCTCTTCCTTTCGTTTGCAAACTTTTTCCTGTCCATGGAAGGATGTCGGCCGCTGCTGAAACCCATTTTCAAAATTTTTTTTCTATTTTTAGGAGGTGTTTGGTGAATGAGTTTCGTTTAAGATTTTTAAGTTTCAACAGTAATTTTTCAGAAAAGACAAATTTTTTCAGAAAAGACAAAAATTTTTTCAGAAAAAAATAAAAATCATGATGAAAAAAGTACAGTTTCGTTTAATTGTTTGCACATCCTCCCAAATTCACATAGAGAAAATACACTCAACAATATAAATTCTAGTTTTTTTTAACGAATAAATAATATTTTCAGTTTTTTTTTTTTTACTGTAAAACAATAATTTCAGAATTTAAGTTTCTTTCTCACTTTTGTCTCGAAGTTCTTCCGTGATTTCAAGTTCAAGCAAAAAAGGATTGTAGCACATCAATTGATTAAATCGTCGTGTTAATATTTCTTAAGTTGGTTAATCTAGGCAACTCAAGTACCTGACAAGTAAGAGAAAGAGCAAAGAAAGGATATGAGTTGGAGAAATTATATTTCTCGTTAATTATATATATATATATATATATTTGCTAAACAGAAAGAGAAACCAACTTAAAAAATATTAATTAAAAAAAAAAGAGTTAAACAGGTATTGCCACGTGGGATTGTGAGCTGCACAAATGGGTTTCGTGGCTTCTGCTGGAGGAGGACACTCGGACCGGGTGGGACCCGGCGGGGTTAAATAGGATTACTCTGAGAAAAACATTCTTTTACAAAAATATTTCAATTTCCAAAATTGAATATCTCAGTCCAAACAAGCGGTAAAACTCAAAGGGCTCACGTGCATGACACGTGGCCAGTGGGCCGTACAGCTCAGTTCCCCATTGCCTTCCCTTCTTCTCTACTCCCCCCTGTCCACTCTCTCTCTCTCTCTGTTCTCTCTTTCTCTCTCCTCTGCATAATCTCTCTTTTTTGCATTTAACTCGTTTTCCCACCCTTTTCTTTACTTACCCTCCATACCCAAAGCCCACCCTCTCTCTCTCTCCTCTCTCTCTCTCTCTCTAACCGTGAACAACAACAACAACAACAAAATCACTTTCTCTCTCTATATCTCTCCGATCTCTCTCGGAAAAGCCCTCACTCACTAGCATTGCATTTTCACCAGACGAAGATTCTCCATTTTCATCCGCCATGGGAACCTGCACTTCCAAGCCCTCCAGACCAAACCCTTTCTCCTCCCGAGACGACCCCTCCGACCCTTCCCAGACCCCCAAATCCCTCCCTTCCATCACGCCGCACCACCACCATGAACACGCCGTCGCCACCGCCGCCAAGCAGTCGCCGTTCTTTCCCTTCTACAGCCCCAGCCCCGCCCACTACCTCAAGAAATCCCCGGCGCCGGCCTCCGCCGACAGGAGCCGCAGCGCCAGCTCCACGCCGCGCCGGTTCTTCCGCCGGCCTTTCCCTCCGCCGTCTCCGGCGAAGCACATCCGCGCCGTGCTCGCCCGGCGCCACGGAAAGAAGGCCGCTTCGGCGACGGCGACGGCGGCTATTCCCGAGGAAGGCGACGAGGAGGAGAACGGCGTTGAGCTGGATAAGAGGTTTGGGTTCTCGAAGGAGTTCACGAGCCGGTTGGAGGTCGGCGACGAGGTCGGCCGTGGGCATTTTGGGTATACTTGCTCCGCCAGGTTCAGGAAGGGTGATAGGAAGGGCCAGCATGTGGCTGTTAAGGTCATCCCTAAATCCAAGGTTTGCTCTTTTCTCTCTCCATCTCTGCAACAATGGCGGATTAATTATTGTTACTGGATTTAATAATATTAATTATTGTAAAATAATGGGATAGTTCTGGTTAAATATGAGGATTATATGGTATTCTGATTTGTCTTGTTCGTATAATCTCTGCTTAATCTAGCTGGATTTAATTAAAATAAAGATCTCAACTTTTTTAATCTTCAGTTTTTAGTTACTTTTTTTTTCCTCTCTTTCTTCGCCTGTCTGATTTGCAAATTGAAAACTTAACAAATCTTTTCAGATTCATCAGAGTTCAGACCCCTTTTTGTTGTAATAGACGTACATACATATACATATTTTTAAATAATATATTCCCCTGATAACTGCCCTTGTTTTATTACCATTGTAATTTTTAAAAATAATAATTATTTTCATTATTAACAATTATGGCTTCTCTTTGGTAGGGCCCGGGGGGTGGAGTATGAAGGTCAATTAGTTATGATTAGTCTTATTGATATTATTGTCGTTGTTATGTGTGTGTGTGTGTGTGTGTGTGTGTGTGTATACGTGTACATATGTATACTATATTTTTATATATGTATTTTATATACACCCTTTCGGTAATGTGGGTTTGTGTTGGGTCCAATTAAGACTAAAGTTGAAAACATCACGAGGAAGATACTTTTATATAATGGTTGGTCTTTTGGTAAGTTTATGGAAGCTAACTCATCTTTTGATGTCCTTCTAGATGTAGAATTATATCCAAGCAATGGTTTTGAGACTTTACGCTACTTGTGTTGGAACTATTTTTGTGGAGGGACGTCTAAAGTGACCTACTTGTTTTTTTATTGCTTTTTTAGTCAACGATTAGAACTGATCTCTTACTTTCCCTGCCCCACCTGAATGAGTTGTTGCTGTTGTTAGAACAACTGTTTTCTTTATATATGTGCAGATATAAGTTTTTAAAAATCTAATAAGTTTTTTAAAATCTAATTTGTGGTTAAACATATACGATTTGCAAAACCAACTTTGTGTGGTTTGGAATTTAAAGGCATAAAGTGTGAATAGTAATCAAACTTATTATTTTACTATTTTTTTTAAGGGTTTCGAAATAACAATTTGTCAAAGTAGAAGATGTGATGGTTCCAACTACAGGATCGAGAAAGCCGATTGTCCATAGGTTTATTGTTAGTGGACCTAATCATTGAGAAGAATCATAGTGCCGAGAGGGGTCTTGGTCTCGATGGGGGCCTATGATTGAACTGTGTCGTATGCAAGGACAGTTGAGTAATGGCCAGGACCAGCCTACACTTACGGCCCTTCCTAATAGGCCAAAGCTTGTAGGCCAGTCACGTTTCAAATCTGGATTAGATGCATGGTTAGCGATCAGGTCCCTCAGTCGGTGAACCTTCTACAAAAGGACGAAACATTGTGCAGCGCATATGATTTTGCTACCTTTTGTGTTGTTGTTGACATGGAACAAGGGGTATTGACCACAATTGGAGAATGCTGTGATGAAGTGGTTGCCAAGACTACGCGAGTCAGGTAAGGGGACGAGAACCTCATGTTTGGGTCCAAATGGAAAAGTAGAAAAAGAGGAAGAGAAAGAAGGAAAAGATTTGTTCGCCAAAAGATCCAGCTTATCCTCCCATGCGTCCTCCAATTCAGAATAATTTTCACTTCATACCCGTTTATGCACCGCTTCTTAGTGTGATTTCTACTTCATATCGAGGGCAGAAGGCACTTAATCACCCTCTCGATGAAAGGAAAAAGAAAAAGGAAGCAAAGGCTTGAGGTTCAAGATTACCCAACAAATCATCTTATTATTTCTTGTTGTACTTAAAGTACAAATTCATTTTTTCCCTTTAAGAAACAAATTATTTTGTTGTTACAACGAGTGGTCCTTACAAGTCAAGCTTGAGTGTAGTTATTTTATTTTCTGGTTATTTTTTTTTATTGGTGGTGTCATAAGTCTTAGTGTACGTCATAAGTCCTAGTTACAATTTCTGTCTTCTTCTTATTAGTATCATTATTTTTTTAAACCTAACTTTCCTTGATAGAATGACATTTACAACTTTCATGAATTGGATAATGGACGAGTAAATGTTAATTGATAAATATCTGTGTATGTGTGATTGGTTGCACAAATGTCTCTCTCTCCAAAAACATGTATACACATTGTTAGCTATGAGAAATTGCTACTTTTTAACTCTGCCAGCTCCACCCCGCCCAGACCGAACCAATTATATTCCTAATTGTCTTTCTAATTGAAGCTGAGATCTCTGATTATTTAACAGACTGTAATTTAATTTTTTGTTTATTCTTGTGCCTTTTTTTTCTTTTTGTATATTATATTTAAATACATGGATATGATATATGAAATTAAAAGGAAAAGGAAAGTGTATGTCTTGTTAGTCATAAATTACTTATTGTTTTGTTTATGCCTTACTATTAGATGACCACAGCTATAGCAATTGAGGATGTGAGAAGGGAGGTGAAGATATTGCGGGCTTTGACAGGACATAGCAATCTTGTGCAATTCTATGAAGCGTTTGAAGACAGTGATAATGTCTACATAGTAATGGAGTAAGCTTGAAAACTAAGTTTACATTTTCTCCCGTTTAACTGTTGAACTTCACAATTAGCCATTACTGTAATGTAGAAGTCGTGTATTATTTTGGTGCTTCATTGGAGTTTTGCTTCGTATGGTTGTTAATTAGGTATACGCATGATTTCAGCTGCTTGTTTATTGTTGCATGTCTCTGACTGGATGGTGTCTGACGAGGTATTATGGACATTTCAGGTTATGTGAAGGAGGAGAACTTCTAGATAGAATACTTGCAAGGTGATTCCTTCAATGTACTGATATATATATATATATATACATTGTCAGAATTTGTTGTAAATGTTTATTGGCAATAGTTAGTTGCATAACTGTGACCGCTGATTTAATATGTACTACATCTCTAGGGGTGGGAAGTACACAGAAGATGATGCAAAGGCAGTCATGGTACAGATACTAAAAGTAGTTGCGTTTTGTCATCTTCAGGGTGTGGTGCATCGAGATCTTAAACCAGAGGTGAGACATATTCCTTTACATTCCTTTTTATGTACATGGGCTGCCATATATCTGCTGTAACAGTTACTAAGAGCTGGGTGCATGGTAAAACTGCTGATAATCTCTCTGCGATGTCAAACTTTAGACGCCAAAGGGAAGTGCCAACTTGCCTGATAGGATGTAAAACAAACCAAGTATAATTTTAAGTCAATCTCAGTGATTGAGTTAATAGTTGGTTTCCATTGTCATTTGTGCAGAATTAGGTAAATTTTGTCCCGAGTGACAATGTAACTAGATAAATTTTGCAAAGCCAAAGAACTAAGATATTTAGTCTGGCCTTGCGGGCTTCATAAAATTTTCGGTCAAATTGTAGAATCTTTTTAGTTGGATTCAGTGTACCTCATCTTATGCTTTCTTTCTCGTTTTTAACAGATTATGCTAAAGATAGCTTTTCTTTGTATCAGAACTTTCTATATACTTCGAAGGATGAGAATTCTATGTTGAAAGCTATTGACTTCGGCTTATCAGATTATGTAAAACCAGGTTTGTCCTTTTTACTACGACCCATTAGCTTTCTCCCCATTGTGAATTCCTCATTCTTTGGAGTTTGCATCAGCTTGTAACACTTTCTGTGTTTGACAGATGAAAAGCTAAATGATATCGTGGGAAGTGCATATTACGTGGCACCTGAAGTTCTACATAGGGCTTATAGTACAGAGGCTGATGTGTGGAGTGTGGGTGTAATAGCATATATTCTATTATGTGGTAGTCGTCCGTTTTGGGCCCGGACCGAGTCTGGGATTTTCCGAGCAGTCTTGAAAGCTGATCCAAGTTTTGATGAACAACCTTGGCCTTTGTTATCTTTAGAAGCAAAGGACTTTGTCAAGCGGCTTCTGAATAAGGACCCACGTAAACGAATGACAGCTGCTCAGGCTCTAAGTGAGTTCGGCATTTGCTGAAATATTTGTTGGTTGTCTGTTTTCCCTATCATTTTCTTTTAAAAATAATCCTTTTATTATCAGGCCATCCTTGGATCAGGAACTACAATGATGTGAAAGTGCCACTTGATATTCTAATTTTTAGGCTCATGAAAGCTTATTTGCGGTCATCATCCCTGCGAAAGGCTGCTTTAAGGGTGCGTTTTTGTGAGTTTTTTCTAGACTAGTGAAACTAAGAAATTTTATTTCTTAAATTCTGCCCTCACTGAAATGCTGAATCAAAATTTTATCCCGACGACTCTGTTTAAATCCAAATGGTTTTGTTAGTTTTATGAGACTGACTTTTGCTTAATTCCAGATGGTTTTGTTGGATTTCTTGGTTGCTGATATCATATTCTTTAGAAGACAAAAGGCTGATCGAATTTGTTTTGTCATTCTTTTATTAATTAGGTCGTGCATTTTAACTTAAATACAAAAAACTGATTGACTAATTAGATCTTGCATTTTAACTTAAATACAAAACACTTTAAAACTTGTGTTGGATCTTTCCAGGGCTCTCTGTGCAGCATCCAATATTTCTTCAGTTCAGATGTCTCTAATTCTCATGCAATGTACACATAATCCCTAAGACGCTTAATTATCCTCCCCTCTTTTGAAGTATTCAAATTATCTTGGGGATTTGGATGCTAAAACTCGAAATATAAATAGAAATCATGGTTTGCCAATTAAGTCTTGTTGATTGCCGAGCTTAGAGTAGATATTATATTGTCATTTTTTTTTTCCTGGTATTAAATTTATTAGTGTATTGTTAAGTTCTGCTTCAACGCCCTTAATCCAAGAAAATATGTTTAGTACTCGTATTCTTAAAATATGTTGCAAATCTTCTAATTACCTTTCACCTCTATATTTTGTATCATGTTCCTTACAGGCCTTATCCAGGACGCTGACTGTGGACGAACTCTTTTATCTGAAGGAGCAATTTGCTCTCTTGGAGCCAAACAAAAATGGAACTATATCGTTGGACAATATTAAAATGGTTAGCTTCTTCTATCAATTTATATTGTTGGGTTAATTGCTGCTGAAACCTAGATTATATCTTTTAAATTTAAATGTGTGTCCTGGACCAGGGCCTGATGAAAAATGCAACAGATGCAATGAAGGATTCTCGCATCCCTGATTTTATTGCATCGGTATTTACCTGATGCCCTATTTCTTTTCCGGTTATGTTCACACTCGTTTTTATTTATTTTCTTTTGAATCCTTCATGCATTTTTCATGATCATCCTCTCATTGCTTTGAAGTTTCATACTGTTTAATTGTTCTCCCATGACAGTTAAGTTCACTACAATACAGAAGAATGGATTTTGAAGAGTTTTGCGCAGCTGCTTTAAGCGTTCATCAGCTGGAAGCACTTGATCGTTGGGAGCAGCATGCTCGATGCGCGTATGAACTTTTTGAGAAGGATGGTAACAGGGCTATTGTTATCGAAGAACTTGCCTCAGTAAGTTGATATTACAATTTATTGGAACTTTCTCGATATTGCATGTGGTTGTCTTTACTGTCAAGAGTTGAGAATCCCATGAATATGCTCATGAGACTGCCAAATAGGAATAGAAGTAGATCGTTACTATTGGGACAAACTGGACTTACAGTTCGTATACACTTGAATTACGGTTCAGGAACTCGGGCTTGGTCCTTCAATCCCGCTTCATGTCGTTCTCCACGACTGGATAAGGCACACGGATGGGAAGCTAAGCTTCCTCGGATTTGTCAAATTGTTGCATGGCGTGTCCAGCCGTACCTTTGTGAAGGCACAGTGAGAAGAAAATGATATCAAGAGCTCAAAGAAAAAAGTGCCCGAGTTTTCTATATGCATATTAGCCAAATGGTACGTGCTAGATGTTTGATTGAGACGCAGTACCAATCAATTTGTATTTGGAGGTCGGGATGCATGGTGCGTAAATTTCCACTAAAACCCACTTGAGCAAAGCAATGAGCCTTCACCGTCAACGCCAATCCTCTGAGAAGGATTTGTTCAATCCTCCAAAAACTGTAGGCTTAGTCCTTTGGTTGATTTCATAAAGCAATGAAAGCTCTTTTGACGTTTCCCAGTGTAAAGTTGTAGCCAGTTTTTGCCTGAATGGGGCTATATTCTATAATATAATAGATTCTTCTATACATGTTCCTCTCGAATGATTTACGCATAGTCTTATATCCGACCCTTTTATAAAATGGCACTTGTAACTTCTGGACGAGATACAATTCCTATATATTTAATCTAGTTTTGTTATTGCCATATTTGCTTGGAGTTACTTAACAATGCTCTCTGGCAATACAAATGACAGATGCTGAGTGATTGTTAGTAGCGTTATTAACGTTGGTTTGCTAAAACAGAAAGACAAATATTACTTCCCAATTTCCCAAATCTCCCATGGAGCAAAAACCGAAGAAAACAAAGTGGATTTCTGTGTTTGACAAGAAACGTGTTTCATATATACTAAAGATCATACATTTCCCCTTAAAATAAAAAAAATCATACATTCTTGTTAGTATCTGGAAAGCTCTATTAATAACGTTTAGAGAATATGTTGATCGTCCCTTTTTCGGACTTTTTTTAAGCAAAAAAATAAATAAATATATCAAAGTAAATATAAGTAGAAAAATTATCAAATCTAGAAGGACAAGAATAAAAAAAAGGTAGAAATTTCTGCATCTCTCGAGTTCTGACCTTCCTATTAAGTTCCAAGTACCTCTTCCCTCATAATAACATAATTACCCTTATAATTTTCTAAATTTTAATTCTATCAACAAAATTTATTGCAATAGACAAAACTATCCTTAGCTATGTATTTATCGTTCTACTAATCAAGTTACATCAAAATTACAATAATTTATATGTTTTCCTAAAAATCCCTCTCAATAATGTCATCAAAATATCTTGAAATCCCGAACTTTATTGACATTGATATTTTGAGATTCCCCAATTTAACTACATGCCATGTTTTTTCTTTTTTTTTTTTTTTTTTTTTATAGATAAAAATACATGCCTTGTCATTGTACTTGGGTTATTGTCGTTGTAATTTGAGCTAATGTAATTTCTATAATTGTCATTGTATATTTATTTTATATCATTATAAGCTGTGACAAAGTCACAGAAAAATTTTAGTAACGATGTAAAATAAATAACATCAATATAAAAACTAAAGGATAAAGTTTTAGTGGGGGTTATATAGAGATTTTTAATTTTCAGTAAGAGAATGATAAATTTTTTTGGAGTAAAATTAAAAGGAAAATTTTTTCAATGGGGCTTACGGAATAACACTTTCATATTTTGAGCTCATAATGGTGCCTCACAGTTGAAAAGTCTATCTAAAAGTCATAAATTTTTTGGAGTAAAATTAAAAGAAAAAAAAATTCAATAAAAGTTACAACCCTCACTTACCCACGCCTACAATCGTTACGATTATAATAACATTATTGTTATTGTTATAAACTTGTCATCGTATTTATAATTAGAATCATGTCATCGAACTTTGAGATCTTATCATTGTTATTTCATTTGATTTAATGTCATTATAATATTTATTATTTTTTGATTTCATGTCATCTAAGAACATCCTGATCACCATTATATAATTGTCCTTGTGTTTGTCATCAAAACCAAGCCATTTTACTTTGCAATATTATCATATAATATGACTTAATTCCATTGTTATATTTGCCATAGTATGTTGATCACAAGTCATTGAACTTTGAGATCCTTGTCATTATAGTTTGATTCAATGCTCTTGTTATACTTATCGCTATATATTGATTGATGTTTTTGTTGTATATGGACTTCATGTTATTGCATGTTCGTTTTTTTCATTATACACATGTCATGGTACAATGAGTATTCTAATTTCTAAAACCTTTTTTTTTTTTTTTTTTTTCTCTATGTTGGGATCATTAATGTATTCATATCATTATTTGTCATTATTTCTTGATATTTGATTATCAAAATCACACATCTTTTTTATAATATATATCATTGTGCGAAGATAAAATTACTTAAAAAAGAGAGAGAGAGAAATAATATAAATTAAATCCATGAAGTTAATAAAAGAAGAAAAATAAACAAGGATAAGAGTTAATTTAATCTTCGTTAATTAAAGGGTCAAATTAGACTTATACAGCAAATTCAAAAAATTTGATACAAGTACCTAAAATATTTTTAGAAACTTTGTTTTATTTCTTTTTGTGATCCTACAACTTTGTAATATTTCTTTTTGTGACCCCCCATAACTTTGTTATATTCAACTCCAAGTTAAACGACTAACCACTCGTTTCCCGATGACAGAGAAACTGAAACCAGTTACCAGTACACCGGAGACCTGAGCAATTCCCGAAATGCCCATCGCGAGACCAAGAATTGTCCAAAATGCCACGCATGGCTTCTCCCCCTCCGCCGCTCAGCTCGCCGACAAAGCAGCCGTGTATCTCCGGCGCCACCCTCACCTCCTCAACTCTCTCTCTCCCGATTTTACCCCTGACGCCGCCTCCTATTTACTACTCAAGTCCCAGTCCGACAAAGCCCTGATCGCCGACTTCGTCGCCTGGGCTCGCCGCCGTGACTTCTTCACCTTCCGATGCAAATGCCTCGCTCTTCACATCCTCACCCGCTTCAAGCTCTACAAAACCGCCCAATCCCTCGCCGAGGACGTCGCCGTAAATACCCCCGACGACGAGGGCAATTTGGTCTTCGAATCCCTCAGCGAAACCTTCCATCTCTGCCGCTCCAGCTCCGCCGTTTTCGACTTGGTGGTAAAGTCCTACTCCCACTTGAAACTCGTTTCCAAGGCTCTCAACATTGTTAATTTAGCCAAATTTCGTGGTTATATGCCTGGTGTGTTGTCGTATAACGCCATTTTAGACGCCATAATCAGGTCCAATGGGTCGGTCAAGTTTGCACAGCAGGTTTTCGATGAAATGCTCAAGAGTGGGGTCTCGCCGAATGTGTTTACTTACAACATTCTGATTCGGGGTCTCTGTGGGGCGGGGAATCTGGAGATGGGTTTGTGTTTTTTCGCCGAGATGGAGAGGAAGGAGTGTTTGCCGAATGTGGTCACGTATAATACGTTGATGGACGCCTACTGTAAGTTGAGCAGGGTTGAAGAGGCGGTCGGTTTGTTGAGGTCGATGGCATCGAAGGGGTTACAGCCGAATTTGATTTCGTATAATGTGGTGATCAATGGGTTGTGTAGAGAAGGGAGGATGAAGGAGACGGGGGATGTTGTTGAGGAGATGAAGAGAAAGGGCTTTGTTCCTGACGAGGTTACTTATAATACGCTCATTAGTGGGTATTGTAAAGATGATAATTTTCACCAAGCCCTTATTTTGCACACCGAGATGGTCAGGAATGGATTGTCTCCAAATGTGGTTACTTATACCGCATTGATCAATAGTATGTGTAAGGCAAGGAACTTAAACCGAGCAGTGGAATTTTTCAATCAGATGCTTGTTAGGGGTCTTCATCCGAATGAGAGGACGTATACAACATTGATTGATGGGTTCTCCAGCAAGGGTTATTACACGAGGCTTACAGGTTTCTGAATGAGATGACATCGGTTGGATTCTCACCCTCAATCGTGACTTATAATGCCCTTATCAATGGTCACTGCAATTTGGGAAAGATGGAAGAGGCGATGGGAATCGTACAAGATATGGTTGAGAAGGGATTGAACCCAGATGTGGTAAGTCATAGTACCATTATAACTGGGTTTTGCAGGCATCAGGAGCTGGAGAAGGCGTTTCAAATGAAATCGGAGATGATTGAGAGGGGTGTATCTCCTGATTCCATCACTTATTCGTCACTTATTCAGGGTCTTTGTCAGCAGAGGAGACTTGATGAAGCTTGCGATCTCTTCGAGGAGATGATTAGTATGGGTTTGCCTCCGATGAATTTGCTTACACAACGTTGATCAATGCTTATTGTGTGGAAGGAGATCTGAATAGAGCTCTTCAACTACACGACGAAATGATAGAGAAAGGCTTTCTACCTGATGTGGTTACCTACAGTGTCCTTATCAACGGACTTAATAAACAAGCTCGGACAAAGGAAGCAAAGAGGCTGTTGCTTAAGTTGTTCTATGATGAGTCCGTTCCTACCGACGTTACATACAACACTTTGATAGAGAACTGCTGCAGTATAGAATTTAAGAGCGTGGTAGCTCTTGTTAAGGGATTCTGTATGAAGGGTTTGATGAAAGAAGCAGATCAGGTTTTTGAGACAATGCTAAAAGGAACTACAAGCCTGACCAGTCGGTTTACAATGTTATTATACATGGTCATTGTCGGGGTGGCAATGTGCGGAAGGCATATAATCTGTACGAGGAGATGTTGAACTCCGGTATTGTTCCTCACACAGTAAGTGTATTAGCACTGATCAAGGCTCTTTTAGGGAAGAAATGAATGATGAACTGAGTCAAGTCATACGCAACACACTGAGAAACTGTCGGCTTACTGATGCTGAGCTTGCAAAAGTATTAGTTGAAATCAACCACAAAGAAGGAAACATGGATGTAGTTTTTAATGTGCTTTCAGAAATGGCCAAGGATGGCCTTCTTCCAAATAGTGGAATGACTGCTCCTGCCGGAGGTTAATTTAAAACCTATAAAATTGTTGGTTAAAATGGAGCATCAGTTTTGACTGACTAAGGTGACGATGAAAATTGTTTGGCTGAGGTCCATGATTCCCTTCGTCTTAACCTGAGTGAGATGGTTCTTCGCTGATACTTTGGCAGCGTATGTGACGGCACATTACCATGTCACTTGTGCGAGCAGTAGTCTGAAACATTTGATGGTGACTCAGTTATTCGTTGTTGTACTTGGCTTTGCTTGCCGGTAAGCCTTGATGAGTTCAGGAATTGTTATCCCATACGCGTATATGTTAAATGGCTGCTGTGGCTAGCATTAATTCTCTTGTTGTTGAATCATGATTAAGAAAGGTGGTGCCAGTCATGCGAAAGGACGCGAGTTAATACCGCCAAGAAATTTGATCAGAAGAATCGAGCTGGATGTTGCGTTTTTTTTTTTTTTTTTTTTTCCTTCTTCGACTTACAAAACTGGTCAGTTTTCTCTGTTCAAATGGGGAAAGCCGATAATGCAGCCTCGAAGTTGCACCCGCTGAGATATTGTCATTCTGTCTCGGTTCTCTCAGATGCAACCTTTTGATTCCATGTATTGACCCAAAAAACGAAAATGGATAGAATCAAAAGCTTTTATGGTCCTTTTCACTTGAGCAGCAAATTGTTCTCTGCACTACTTCCCCTTTTAGCTGAAAAATTTTGGCATTCGCAGTTTTGTATAACTCTTTCATCTTCAGCTAGACAAAATTGCTATAGTTTTGTAGTCATCTCAGATTCTCAAGAACACAAGCGATAATTGGTAACCATAAGCCAAAAAAAACCAGAAAGCGTATAGAGCAAGGTTGTAACAAATATATATATATATATATATATAAACATAATGTTGTTCTCACTTATCCACCAGGTTTATGAATTCCGCTATAAACAGACACGGAGCCAAATTCTGCATAATTGTTTAAGCCAATTTCAACCTCGCAGGAATCTTCTTTTACCATTAAATTGAAAAAAAATACAACTTGATAGTTAACAAACAAACATAACAGAGACAAAAAGCAAATATGATTTTGATTAAGAAACTTCAACTCTTTCCCATTTCCGCGTTAGTTGGTTACACAAACTACAACCAGTCATTCCAAAGTTAAAACTTCTCCTCAACTCTACTTCTAATAACCACTAGACCAGAATATATCCATTCTTAGTTCTTACAGCAAATCAGACGTTTCAAAAGCCATCTACTTCTCACCAGAAACCATCTCGTCGTCGTCGTTGTCATTATTATCTCGAAGAAAGCCTCTGGTGCAAGTCATCAGCCAAGGCCTGCCTCAAGTTCTCCCCAAAGTAATAAAACGACTTCTCCCCCTCCAACACCCGTGGCGGGTTCCCCTGCTCCTCAGGATCCTTCCACACCTCCGGCTCCGGCTCCTTTGCAATCTGACACAGATTGTGCAGCACGCAGCACGCTACTATTGTCTGCGGCGCGTGGTTGAGGCCCACATTCAAGTCCTGGAGAATCCTCCACCTCCCTTTCAGCAGCCCGATCGCCTCGACCACAACCAACCTCCCTTTCATAAGCATTCCGTCGAACAGGTTCTGTGCGGGCGTCCCGCCCCCATTGGTGGAGAACGGAGTGAACAGGAAAGGCATCAGGGGATAGCACCAGTCACCAACAATGTACGGCCTCACTGGATTGCCCCTCACATTGATCACCTTGTCCCACACGACGTCGCCTGAGACGAGCCGGTTGTATAAAAAGCTGTCGCGGAAATGCACGGCGTCGTCGGTCCCGCCAGGGGCCTTTACGCAGACGTCCCAGAAGATCTTCTTCTGGTCCGAGACAACCTGGAGCTGAACCGAATTGAACCCGAATCGGCATTTGTAACTGGAATTCCTAGTCAAGTCGTTCGGAAGCTTGTGGAGCTTGATCGGAGTCCCGTCAATGGCACCACACATGTTGGGGAGGGAAGTGATCTCCTCGAACGCCTGGGTGGTCTCGAGGAGGCGGCGGCGACCGACGGGGATCTTGATGAACTCGGAGTAGAGCTTGGTGGCGAGGAGGCGGGTGACCATGTTGGTGATCTTGGAGACGAGGTAGGGTTCGAGGGAGTAGCGGGAGGCGAGGGTTTTGGAGGAGAGGCCATGGGAGAGGCGGAAGAGGACCATGGCGACGGCGTAGTCGGTGGGGAGGGAGAGGTTGGAGAGGGCGATGTGGGGCTTGAGCTTGTCGACGACGGTGGTGAAGACGGGGTAGGAGAGGCCGTAGAGGGAGCGCCACTGGGCGTCGCGGAGTGGGGCTTCGAGGGACCAGATGTGCTCGGTGGAGAGGGCGCGGAAGGCGGCGACGGAGTAGTCGGAGGCGGCGGCGGCGGCGGCGGCGGCGGAGGAGGAGGATTTGGAGGATGGGGGTTTCGAGGAGGAGGAGGAGGAGGCGATGTAGGAGAGGACGGAGGCGATGGTGAAGAAGAGGAGGGGGGCGGCGGAGGAGGAGGTGAGGAGGGAGGTGGGGGAGGAGGCGGCGGCGGAGGAGAAGGAGGAGGTGGCGGCTGAGGCGGCGGAGGAGGAGAGGGTGTCGGAGAGGAGGGAGGTGGTGGGGTCGAGGGAGTTTTGGAGATGGAGGAGGTTGGAGAGCATCAGTAGAAACCATGGGTCCATTTTTTAGGCTTTTGGATTCTCTTTGGTGTTTTCTCAGGTGGGTTTTGAATCCAGATGAGGAATTTGTTGTTTTTGTTGTTGGGGAATTCTGGGTTGGGAATTGTTTGATCTCAAACAAAGAGGGACTTTTTTTGGGTCTGGTTTGCACTTCGGGAAGCCGCCGGTGGAGAGGGGATTTTAGCGCAGTGTGGGTTAGGGATGTGTGTACTTCCCGATCTTCGCCGCCGGATCCACCTACATTTTCTTTTGGGTTGATCTCTTAAAAATGAGTCTCCAAACTTTAGAACACAAGCACTTTGGCCCCCTAATATTAGTAATGTTTCAAAATTGACCCCGATTTAGCTTTAACAAAGTTAAGCAAGAGCACGAGTTTGGTTGTCCACTTGAATTGAAAATTTGGAGTTATTTTATTAAAATTGAATTGAGTTTTAGAATTATGCGTTTTATATTGAGTTGAAAAGTATAAAAACTTAAAATATATTCGAAAAAGAAATATTAATATAGATTTTGTTTTTGTTCATTTGAAATTCTATACAATTTCTTTTTTCTTTTTTTAATTATCTCATTTGGACTTGAAATAATAAAGTTATTGACTTTTAAAAGTTTGAGTTTGTAGTTAGATCTGTGATTAGTGAAACTAAGCTGACTTTTTATAAAAGACAAAAATGAGTTGGAATTTTTCAATTCCAATTGTTGAACCTAACATAAGCTTAATTTCATGTGGAAAAGAAAATTATGAATTTCCTCATAATTATGTCACTAGTGCAAACATGTCCAATATTTTGTAAAATATATTTGTTGCACCCAGATCAATAACATCTGTGTCAAAATGTCTTATTTATTTGTTTTTGTTCAAATTTTGGATGGAATTACTGACTTTTCATGATTTAATGAATGTGATTCCCCGTGAAAAGAATTAATTTTTGGGCTGTCATTGCTGAGAAAATAGAAGTCCTTGGAGTTTCTCGTAAGTAGGGGAAAAAAGTGGAAAACAGTGGAGAAGAAATGTGTTGTGTCCATAAAAGAGAGTAATAGTTGGGTCAAGACTTCAAGGAATAGTTGATTCGAATGGTGCAATATGTTGCTGCGACGATGGTTGGTGCAATGAACTAACCGCGACCTTGGCCTTTTGATCTCCATGTGATTGTGTCAGTGGCGGCGGCGGCGGCGGCGGCGGCGGCGGCGGCGGCGGCGGCTTAGTTCTAGTGGCAATGGTAGTTGTTCAAAGGGTTTACAATCCTCCAACCTCTCATGTGTTCTAGGAACTATAAAGTCGACAAGGTTTTGCTCTGAATTTGGAACGGATTTTAGGGTTGAGATTTATCATGTTGAGATATTTGTGGGTTTGAATTGGAATAGACATTGCCCTAAATTTGATTTGGAATATGAATTGTTATTCGTGGGAACCTACATAACGCACATGTGAAACCAGTTTGGTTTATAAGTGACGGATCTAATTTTAAAAATGAGATGAAAATAGTGTTCATTTGAACGATATGGTTCATCTCATTTTCCATTATCATTGTAACAGTGTAATTAAGAATATATTTAACCAACTAGTTTCAACTTAAGTTTTTAATATCAGTTTTTGTCTTTTTTTTTAAAATTAACAAAAATTTTAATTAATTTTTGAAAAATAAACCCAACTTCAATCTAAAAATTTAATTTTAAACTGATGCACCAAACATACTCCAAATGTGCAATGTTGTAACACTTTAAAAAATTAACGGGGTAAACTAAAGAAATAAAAAAGTACGGGGGTAAATGAAATCAAGAAACGACAACTTTTCTCCTCTTTCTTTAAAGAACCAAGAACATGTCGTTTTATTGACCAGAGTATTTGTTCAAAGAACAAGAAAAGCAAAAACATCCCCCCAAAACTATCCAACATTGCCAGGGCCACCGGCCGCGACGCGCTTGACCAGCACCGCCGTTACGCCGTTGTCTCCGCCGCGCTCGAGGTTTGTCAACCGGAATCTCGGAGGTTTTGGATCCCCACACAAGTAATACCGTTCCGAATCAGAAGCTTTCCAAAATCAGGACCTGACCTGACCTGATCGGTAGGCTACGTGTGGCAAGGCCAAGCCCAGTCAACAACACGTCGACCCAGCGTCCAATTATTTGCTTTGCAAGCTCCTTGTTAACGGTCCGATTTCTTGCAACCATGACTGAGGTATTTTCCGACTTTGAATCGTTTCGTAAAGATTTCGCCTTTTTTCTTGTTTTTGCTCTTGAAGTAGCTAAACTAGTCAATTCATGTTGTTTGTTGAGAAAAAAGATGAATTGGGTTGAAATTCAAGTTTACTGATTTTGGGGAAATTAATTTGCTATGTTTCAAATCAGAAATTATTAGCCAAGGAAATTCAATGCTGTATTAGAATTTTTTGTTTCCTCAAGAAATTTTTGCAATTCGTTCATTGGAATTTGGAAATGATGGATTTAAATGTGTTTAATCAGTATTACTAGTCAGTGAATTGCTTTTCTAGTTATCGAATTTTGAATTTTTCTGGTTGTCTGTTTGCTGCAGTATTGGGTTAGCCAGGGTAACAAATGGTGTGACTTCTGCAAGATCTACTTGTCGAATAATCCTGCTAGCATTAGGAATCATGAGCTCGGTCAGCGGCACAAAGATAATGTGGCGAAGAGGCTTGCCGATATGCGAAAAGAGAAGGCTGCTAAGGACAAGGAAGAAAAAGAAGCTGCGCGACTCCTTGAGCAAATTGAAGTAGTGAGTATCAAAACCATTTGGCTTGTTCACGGCTGTTATTGAGCTTTTTAAGGTGGTAATTTTGGTTATTCGTTGTGAGTAGCAGTTCGGTGTTATTTTGAAAATGGTATTGGTTGATACGAATCTTGTTGTTTCCTGGTGAGGAAAGCTTAAGAAATTTGGCCTTTTTTCATTAGTTTGCACATTAGTGAAAGCATTTAGGCAATTTAACAAGGAGATCATAACCGGGGCTGCGATTGTTTTATATGTCGAATAAAGTGAAAAACATCATATGTCTATTAGCTAGGCAAGTAACCAAGATCACTTTAATGTTCAAGGAAACTAGGGTTTATGAACATTTTCCTTTACTGAGTTGGGACAATTATCTTCAAATAGTTGATAAAGTTATTTCGTAATCTTATGTTCTGACCGTTGGAAGGATTGATAAAGCTAGTACAAAAGATAGTTCGGCATGTGAGTCAAATGCAATTTTTTGGTTACTACTTATTTGCAATCCAGATGCTGGACATTTTCCTTGATCAAACATTGTGAAAATTGTAAACTCATGCACATAATGTTGATACCTAATTTCCGAATGCTGATCACTTTTTTATGCTGAATGTCTATAGAAAGCCAAGCGCAGCTATCAGAAGGACATGGCAAACCTTAAGGAGGCCCAAGATTCTCATGCATTGGATATTGACGGTCAAGACGGTAAGTCTGCAATCTGGAAATGTGTTTGGAAAAAAAAATGGTTTTACAATGTCGTGGCTACTTAAATAAGAATGGTTTCATTTTGATTCTGTTACTGTTTAAACTGAAACAGCTCTGAATAATGACAGAGTGGGAATATGACAGCACTTCAGGTTATTACTACAATCAGACCAATGGTTTTTACTACGATTCAAGTTCAGGATTCTACTATTCCGATACTATAGGTACAGACTGAAAAATTGTTGGGTTAGTTTCTAATTATTTACCTTAAATTCTTTTTTTTTACGAGATCCTTATAGAATGCGTTGTAATGGCTGTTGCTTAAATGCTTTACAGGCAAGTGGGTGACCCAGGAAGAGGCCTATGCGACAACTCAGTTTTCATCAAATTCTGGACATAAAGAAAAAACTTTGAAAAAGCCAGTGTCAGCTTTAGATTCAGGACTAGTTAAAGAAAACAAAACTGCGTCTAAAGGTCAAGGCGGGGCTGCACCTGGGCTAATTGTTTCTGTTCGTTAAACCCCACGAGATCTGTTAAAGGTGCCCTTCGTCACTTACTGTTGGCAAGAGAAAGAGGCTGGATGAGAAGTCGAAGGTTGTATCCAAAGAAGAAGCAGCTGCACTTAAAGCAAGGGAGGCTGCGAAGAAAAGAGTTGAAGAGAGAGAGAAGTCATTGCATGGCCTTTACAGACATTGATTTGACTGCTTGAGGAATTTTCCAAGTATGCTTTGCATTTTTCTTAGCTGATTGCTTTTGGTTTCATAATTCTCGGTGGATTAGTTGCGTAGTCTGCATAGTAGCTTGAATGATTGCTCTAATGCTACATCACTCTTAAAAGTTTTTTAAGAGAAGGCGGGGGGGTGGGGGGGATTATCAACTACCAAAGTTGAATAGTCAAACAAGTTGATAGCTTTACTAACATTTTTGATGCATGCTTTTGGAATTTGTTTTGCATTTCTTGAAAAGTGGAGATGCAACCACACGCATAATTGGCAAAGTTGGATCCAAAGCGAGCAGGTTTTTGGAAACTGGTACACCTTGTCTATGGAGCTGTGATCTTATCGATTGACGGCTTTTGAAACGAATGTGGAAGCCTATAATTAGGATGGAAGTAACTTCATATCTCATGTATTGGTTTTTGAATGTAGAATTTTGGTTTACATGATCTGCAATCGGAACATGGATGATGGAACTAGTTTATAGTGCTAGGTAACCTTCCTAACAAGGATAATGTGGGCGGAAACTTGTGTTTTGTAGTAAACTTGTTTGTATGATTTCTTAGTAATCTCTTTCAGATCCGGAGATAAAGTCACAGAAGCGTTGGATTATTATTATTATTATTTCAATAAGTCTAGTGAAACATGTGAATTTTGGGGTCACCCGGTTGAATTTGTTTAGTTTTCTTTGCTTAGCTTTCTTTTCCAATGACCCTCTTGGAACCACGGCATAATGGTCATTGCCTCATGTTCTACTTGTTACTTTTGGACATTTAACGGTTCCAAAAATTTGTGGTGCGAAAAAGCCACGGGGTGCCATACGCAGCCAACTATGCAAGAGATACAATGGATCTTACGGAGGTCCTAATATTGAGAGCCATCTTATATCTCTTTTGCAAAGCCTGTCTAGTGCGGAGTTAAATAGAATCGCTGTTTATTTCCGTAGTAGTTGAGACTCTAAAGCCAGACCTATTAAATCATCCTGAAGTAAGCTAGTCTTCATGCTCCAAATCCAATTAACCATCACAGTGAGTAGAGCCAACAAATTTAGAACTTACGTGGAAACAGGACAATGAATAAATTCATTTCGATAATAGATAATATAAAGCATTCTTATACGCATTAACTTATATCTCTTGGAGTGTGTTTGATAGAAGAGAAAAGTAGAACAGAGAGAGGTGGTGGGTTTAGCAGAAGAATTTTGACATTCATGGTTGTTTAGTAGGAGCAAAAGAAGGAAGGAATAGATTAAGGAATGGGTTCTAAAACGTTCAAAGTACTCCAGTTTTGATCTATCATAAACTGGAGAAATAAATAGAGAGATTTCATACCATACAATGTAAGAGAAACTCCTTCCTTTCCTATTTAACTCACTAGGTGATCTAGTTAGGTGAAGGAAATAAGAAAGGACGGAGATCCATTTTTTTTTTTATGATGTTTGGTACAAAACCTCTAAATAATCTCTTCAATTAACAGAGATCCGAAATTGGAGTATTTTGAAGAATATGGAGTACTTTCCCTAATCCCTTTTTTACTCTTTAGTTGTTACCAAACAATTATAAATGTCAAAATCATTTCTCTAATCCCTCCATTTCTTTCTTTATTTCTACTTTTTTCTCATACCAAACACACTCTAAGATTAAAGCCAAAAAAAAACTTAAATACCTAATAAAAGTTTCAATATGAACACTGAAAACACTCGCCAATGCTAGTTTCTCAATGCATAATCATGACTGTTAGTAGAAAAAATTTCTGAACTGCACCCAAGATAAGCATACGTCATACTTCGTTGAACGAAAATGGAACATTTTCCACGCCCATCAAAAGAAATAAAAACAAAGACATGTTCCCATTTGTTATTTATTGAATCTTTGAAAAGAAGCAAAGCAAATCTATGCTGTGCGATTTGGTGTTGAATTCTTAGTGGACAGAGAGCTCATTTAATATATAGGGAGGCCCAACCACATGCGGCACGTGGTTTACAGCTGTGCAGAGTAGGGAAAGATGAACGGCCCTGATCTAATCGCGAGGTCGTCCACTAATTTTTACATTTTTTCTCCGTTTACTAATGTTGACTAGGGTGGTTCTGATTGGCCCATCTTTTTTACTTTGAATAAGTCAACATTTTCGGCCCAGACTTACTCTGAAGCCTCAACAAATAAATAAATTAAAGGACCAATGAATGCTTGTAGACTATTCTCTTCGTTACTTCTCGTGGGCTACTTGTGGTAGGGCTCGTTTTGTTCTGGTTTTCTTCGTTTTTTTTTTTTTTTTTTTTAATACCATTAGTACGAGTTTCTAAATGTTAAATCTAGTTAAAATCACGTTAAAATATAGTATATATAATATAAAATTTTAATACTTGACCAATATAACACAAATCAAATATTCATAAAACTAAAGTTCGTATCATACAGGTCGAGAATTGAGAATTTGTATCATTTTGATTAATGAATGAAAATAATGATTATTTAGGTAAAATTCTCTTAAACAAATAGAACCTGATGTATGTGATGGTTTACAACATTACCCTACTAGTTTCATACCGAGCAAAAGAAAGTTTATTTTTTAAAAAGGTTCCTATGGTGGAAAAATCCTACTAATAATGTTTTTTTCTAAATATTGAATTTGATTAAAATCGTAAAGATATATTCTTAGTACGAGTTTCTGATATTAAATTGATAAAAATCACATTAAGATAGAGCATATAAAACAAATAGAATCTGAAATATGCAATGATTTCCATCAATACGCTACTAGTTTCGTACCGTACAAAAAAAAGTTTTTAAGGAAGTTTCTATGGCAGAAATATCCTCTGATAATGTGTTTTTCTAAATGTTAAATCTAATTAGAATCATATATATATATCATTCAAAATATACATATGTATGTAAAATTGAAAGAATTTAGAATTTGTTTGGATTATAGGTTTTAACTCAAGATTTAAATAATAAATTTAAATATTTATAAAAGAAAATATTGTATAAATTGTTTCTTTAAATGAGTTTAAATGGGGTGTCAGACAAAGACAAAATCTGACAATGCAAAAAAAAAAAATCTATTATTAAGGTATTTAAGGGACTCCTTTTGTTTTCCACACGTCCAACTCCAAGTGTAGTGCTTTCCTTGGACATATCTCGTGGCCTTTGGTCCAAGCTGTAGTGCAACACTGTGACCTTCTTCTCTTAGGTGCTTTATTCCTTCTTGGTTTCCGTGAAAGTTTTATTTACAATTTTTTCATCTATCACATCTTAGCATGTATTTGGTGTTAAAGTTTGGATTATAGAATTTAGTTTGAATTGATTATACGTTTATCGAGGTATTTGAATGCTGAAAAAGCGTAAAAACTTGGAATTTGTTCAAAAAAAATTAACATGGAGCTTATATCGTTTGTCTCGATTCTATGCAATTTAAAAAAAAAAAATCTCATTTGGACTTGTCTATATAAAGTTATGGAATTTTAAAGTTTAAGTTACAAAACTGTATGAATAGACAAAAATTGGATTGTATTTAAGGTTTGGATTATGACACCAAACATTTACATATATTGTGGTAAAAAATAAAGAGAATTATTCCAACCAAAAAAAAAAAATTAAAGAGGACTGTACTTTTTTTATTGAACAAAAAGATATGGTGGTAATCCCATCATTTTCTGATTTTTCAGTCTCATAAGAAAGAACACTTTTCTTAAGGCTATGTTTGGTAGGAGGCATGAAAAGAGTTTGAGGGATGGAGAGAGTGAATGATGGAGAAGAATGTAGGAATCCTGTTTGGTAAGGAGGTTGGAGAATTGAAAGGATAAATGAATAATTATTGTAGAATTACTACTTTATTCATTTTATTGTACATTAACTATTTTTTTAAACGATAAAATAGACATTTAAACTTAAAGGGAGGGATTTCATGAATCCTTTCATTAGTGGAAGGATCTAGTTTTGTGGACCCAAGAGGAGAGCTCCTCCCTCCATCCCTCCCTTTCTTCGTCTCCTCCTCTAACCAAACAAGAGATCTGCCATCTCCTCTTTCCATTTCTCCCTCCAACCAAACAGACCCCAAGTCTAACAGAATTAGGTTATGTCAATTTCTCTCACTTATCCATTCAGACCTACACTGTCCTCATCATTAAAGAGGACTATACTTGCTTGCGTTACTTGTTTGGCTAAAATTCTTGCAACAAATTAATTTATTAAAAAAAAAAAAAAAAAAAACTTGTTACCAATCCCACAAGGCAGAATAACACGCGGTGTCTCTCTCTTTTTTTTCCTTTTTTTTTTAAATAAATATTTTTGTTTGTTGTCTCCTTTTATATATACAAAATTCAATCACTTTTGACTCGTCTTTTTAACTTTTTCCAAAAAGTATATACCCCTTTCGTGCTATAAATGCATTTCAACCTAAAGATAAACTACTTAAGTGCCATATATATATATATATATATATATATATATATAGTGTAGTCGCAATTCAGTGCATATTCCTGCGAGGGAAACTTCAGGAAGAATCAGTCAAAACTTTCATTTTCCAAGCTTGTGACTAATTCCGTGAAAGAGTTTGATCAGTAGAACTTGATAAGGGAAACTAGTTAGCAAAAGCAAAACAAAATTAGCTTGTTTCAAGCAAAAAGACAGGAATCAATAACTAAATTTGATAGAGAGATAAATATATACATATATATTTCTTGTCCGGTTGACAACCGGATGTGTAATTATATTTATATATTATTATAACAACTATTTGATTTTATTGTAATCATAAGACTCTAATTATTAATTATAAATATATTCCGAAGATATATATATAAATATATTAAAGACGGAAAAATAACGCACATTCATAATAAACATTTCAAGTTCTTGATTCCACAATCGAATAATCAAAGATCACGAAAGCATTATATATGTGAACATAAATTTTGAAATCAGATAAAATAAGATCTCTCTTACAAGTATATTTTCCTATGCACTCATTATACAATCAAGATCTACCATCATTGTTGCCAACAACAATGCAATGTGGCCATATATATATATATATAGACATAAATTCTTCAAAAAAAAAAAAAAAAAAAAAAAAAACCAGCTATGTTCAAGGGACCCCTTTTGCAACATCATCACCCAATATCATCGTCATTAATGCGAATGAACGATACAATTTTCTTCCTCATAGAATTGTGTATATATAGATATTGCCATATTATATCTATATATATACATATATATTAGTGTTATATGTGTGTGTGTGATGAATCTTGTATATAGCCATCATATTTATTTATTTTTTTCCTTCACTTTTCCACCCTAACAACCTCTACAAGGAATAAAGGGGCAAAGGAAAAATGAATAAACTATAATTGCAGGACTTTATGTGGGTCTCTCCCATAATCGACATAGCCAGACTTTCGACACAAAGTTGGCTAATTGCATGCATGACCGGTTGTGTCCTTCTTTTCCCTACACGAATATAATACATATATAGATATATATATATATATATGTATATATAAGTGTGTGTTCTTTTTCATCTGTAAAGTTGATGATAGAATTCGTTTGTTAAAATGATCATGATTTACTTAGGAACCAAAAATCTTAGTTAGGTTCAGTTCATCGCCTTCTGAATTTAATAAATTTTAGCGCCATTCTTTATAATAAATATATAGCCGAGGTCCACTTCTAGAATTAACTCTATTTTTCTTCGAGGATTTTGGAGTCTTTGGTCTCAAAATTTTTAGTGAATTGACAAATTGTCACTTGTATTATTACTTATCATTGAATCAAATAAAACACTATAAAATACCCTCAACGAAATATTTTAAAATATTTGAAAGAAAACGCATATATATATATATATAAGTAAATGCATATATATATATATATAAGTAAAATGATATCTGCCATCATCATTAAAAACAAAAAACAAAAAACAAAAACATTTAGTCTTCGTCTTTCAAACGGGTTCACATGTTGTATATGAGACTTCATGTTTCCATCCAAATTTTAATGGTTGTCGTGGATTTGGAACATTCTAAAACATTTTATTAAATTCATTAGGTAATTTATAAAAATAAAAGTTTAAATTGCAACTTGCAAAATTGTGAAAACTTCAATGGTCGAATAAAATGCCTAACACCCTTTTCTTATTATCATTTTGCCAAGAGAAGTACGTTGTATACTTCATGATTAAAATTTTCGCAATACAGGTTCAATTATTGGGATCTACTTCTTCAATACATTTTGTACACTTTTATTTTGCTGGAATTACCTTATTATATATATAAATATAGGATGAGTATGTTATCCGACTTTGATAGAAAGAGATGAAACAACATAATAAGTTGTATTATAGTATACTTTCTTTATTATTAGCATCATTTATTTTTTGATTTAAAAACCTTAAAAGGGACGGCCATTCTTATCTGACAAAGTAGAGTGTCAGCAAAAGAACTGGCTCATATATATATATATATATATATATATGTCTATTTTTATTTATTCTGCGAAATAACTGTTGGTTGCACATTCTTTATTTATAGTTTTGTGCAAGAAAGTAGGAGTTATAAATAAGCATGCCAGCATCTGAGAGTAACTGGAGAGCCCCACCTTTGTCACTATTTCATCATTGCGGCAGATTGGAGTGATGCGTAGCTAAGCTAAATGATGACCACTTATTATTGGAAAAGTAAAGGAATTGGTTTTGTTAGTTGTCTTTTTTTTTTTTAAATCTTTTTTCCTCTTTCGTCTTTCGGTTAATTTCTTTTTCAAGTAAAAAAAGAAATTTGTCAATTTACTAATTCACCTTTTGTTTGACTATTGGCAATTACAGATATATATATATATATATATAGTTATATATGTAGTACGGTGCAATATAACATCACTAACGTGATTATCAAAAACCTAATGATTATGATTTTAGAAATATTACACCACCCCATGTGTGATCTAACCCCTCATGATCTCTTGCCTTTGCTTTTTCCTTTGATTTAGGCATGTTGTGATATCATTCCCAAATTTACCTGTCCCTGTGTAGCTCGGTTTGCTATAAATTCTAGCTACAAATCCAAAATATAGATCAAAAGGAATATTGCTTTGTTTCCCAATAAAAAAGAAAAAAAAATGGAAAGTAAAGTATTTTGTATGAGTAAAATCGACCAATTTCAAGAGAGCTTTTATGAAAGAAATTCTTATCACACACTATTAACAATAATTGCTCTTTAATTGTAACATTAATTTTTCAACGGTCTGATTTATGAACGATTATTTCAAAAATTTACAATTTAACATATAAAATTTCTTTGATCATATACACCGATTAAAAGTCACTAAAAATCCCTGTTTATCTTTTCATCTCTTTTTCCAATCACGTTTTAAAAGTTAATAAAAGTTAGAACCCAACTCTACCTGTCATATAATTAGGCGACATCTTTATTTTTTATTTTTTATTTTTTTAAAAATATGCAATAAATATAAGACATCTTTATTCTTAGTTCTTTGTCCTTTTGCTCTTTTCCCCTCTCACTTTTGGTACAAAGCTAACTTTCCTCTGTTATTGCTGAATACCTTCAAATAAATGTCCTTATTTAATCTATTCCCGCAATTCGATAAATTTTGGACAAAATTTTGGACCAAATTAATGTTCTTTGAAAGATAGAGAGAAGCAATGTTCAACCGTGATAAAGAAAATCCAACACAAATTCAATTAGAGAGAGAAGTTAAACATTTCATATATATGGCACATTTTTAAGACTTTCAACTATATCCAACCAAACACAGCTTTCCACCAAAACATAATCATGACACTGTTTTGTAATTTCTAAACTAAAGAATATCCTTTTGTCATTGATATACTCATTTCATTTTTCTATTTGTGACAGAGAAACCACGTAAAACGAATCATTTACTATAGAAAATTTATTAAAAAAATTCCAACAAAAAAAAAATCTACTGTATATATTGATGAATCAACAAGGATGAACCCGGATTAATTAAAGTAATTAATCCAGTTGAGGATCGATGTCGGAATCAGGGTCGGGGTGGGATCGGGTTTGATTCAGGGTCGGGTCATCGAGTGCGTGACAAGGAACCGACCCTGCGAGAAATGTCATGCACACCAGGGTTGAACCCCAAGCACCCCAAGAGGCCTTGCTTGTACGGCAAGAAAGTTTTCTTCTTCATCTCCTCCGACACCGCCCGGTTCACCGTGTAATGCAGCTCGTGTGCCGACACTGGAACCCCTCTCCGCCTCGAGCTGACCGACCCGACGCTATCAGTCGACCGGAAGCTCGAGTTCCGCACGTCTTCGTTGCTCGCCGTGCTCCTCCTGGAGGACAGCACGGCGTATTTGGACGACCGCGACAGAACGTCGTCGTTTCTCGGCGCTCGGCCCTCCGACGCGCTCCGGAACAGCAACAAGTCCTTCAGTTTCCACTTCTTGTAGTCCGTCGCGAAGGAGAACGCCGACAGGATCGACGAGTACGCCGAATTGGAATTCGACGCCTTCGAAGTGATCGTCGCAGTAGTTTGCGCCGAGATATCCTCCGGCTCCAAGACGACGTCCGAGATTCTCATCGGAGACAGAGACCTGGTTCCTTTACGATCGAAATTCGACGAATTATTAGCCCTAATTTCTCTTCCCCGGTTGAGATACTGATTCTCCTCCTTCTTGCGAGTCTCTTCAATGGCGGCGGTGAACGGATCGATTTCATAATCCTTTCTCCGTCTCGGCGACATTGCTAGCGCTTCCTGGACCATTCTCTTCCCCTGAGAAATCCTCGATTTCGGCGATTTTGGCGATCTCGGAGAAGCTGAATTAGAAGCTCCTGGAACATAATCTCCGCCGAAAGCAGCGCCGGCGGTGGTCTGTAATCTCGGCGGCGGCTTCAGAGGCCGAATCTTGCCGCCGTCGAAGAGCTCGTCGGCGGCGGAGAGAGAAGGCCTATCCAATTGGCCGCTGAAATTGAACTCGAAATCCTCGTCGTCGCCGTCGCCGTCGCGGTTGGTGGTAGGGTCGGAGGTTGGTTTGGGGACGCCGGGCTTCTCTTCCCAGCGGAAGGGGACGGAGAGGTCGCGGTAGAAGGAGGAGATGCGGGTGGGGCTGGCCGGAGCGGAGAAGATGAAGTTGCCGAAGCGCTGGGGACTCGACGGAGCTGTCATGTAGGGAGAGGAGCAGGCGCTGTCGAAGTTGAAGTCGACGGGCGGGACAGGAACCGCCACTTCCAGCTCCATTGCTGCTAGGGCTGATTTCTTGCTCTCTCTGTCTGTGTGTCTGGTGGTTGGAGGAGTATGGACTGCAATGGAGGAACAGTGATTAATATAGAGAGAGAGAGAGAAAGAAGAACGGAGGAAGGAGAGAGGAAGAAGAGGAGGGGGATTGACCAGGAGGGAAGTTTGGTCTTAATAGATGAGCCGCCTCTGTTAATGCTTGATAACCACTTCCCCTCTCTGTCTTTTTTCATCCTATATTTGTTTATTGTTGATATTTTGATTATTATTTTTTTATTATTGAAAAAAATTAGATTGGATAATCTATTTTAGTCGCTTAATTTTGATACGTAATCTAACTTTTTTTATTTTGTTTGGTGTGTATATATATATATATTTTTGCATATTACAATTGACTTAAAAACTGATAATTTACGTTATACTGATTGATTACGGTTACTGATTTATAAAATTAATAATATTATATGATTAATGAGTAATTGATCATTTAAATTACCTTTTAACTGATTTTATAAAACTTTGTTAAAAAACTTATTTAAAACAGGCTATTAATTACCTCTAAATCCCTCAATAAAATTATTATTGTAAATTTCTTTTGATCAAGTGTGTAGGTGCCGTTGGGTTAATGTTTTATTTTTACAGTATGAAAAAGTATAAATGTGGTCTCTCATATTTCTTGAAACGACAAAATTTTGTAACGGCATAGTTGATCTGGGGGAAACAAAAGGCTGTAAAGGATTAGATTAAAAGGAAGAAAAGAGGGGAAAGTGTGCGTGAGAAATATGGCATGGGGCTTGTCTTTTGTGAAGAAATGGGATTTCTTTTTCATTGAAAAGAATTGGGGCGGCAAACTGGCTGCTTCAATTATACCCGTTTTGTCTCTTTAATTCTTTTTTTTCTTTTTCTTTTTCTTTTTTTCTTTTTAAATAAAATAAATTAAAATGACTCCATTATACCGTTTGGTTATTCTGCTTTTGAAGCTGTTTAGGGAATATCTTTTGAGGAGTAGGATTGTTTTATTTATCTGCTATTTGAAAAAAAAAAAAAAAAAAAGATCGCTTTTGCTCTTTAAAAAATTGTTTTATTTATATATGCCATTTCACATAAATTAAATAGCCATGTTTAAATCAATTTCATGAGTTTGGTTGGTGGAAACGGCAAGTAAAATGAGTTTAGGACATTTCATGTGACTCAATATGCAGCTTTGGAGACTCCTATAATTCTTTTTTTTCCTTTTTCAATTTCTTTTATGGGATTATATTTTTTTAAAATCGTGAGTTCTGCATAAGAAATTATCAGTTTTTTTTTAATGTATTTTAATTAGATATCTTTTTTTTTTCCCCTGCTGCCAAAGGAATAACATCTTGGTGGTTGAATACGATCCCTATCCTCTTTAATTCGAAAGTCTAACTCATGGCTTTACAAAAAAAAAAAAAAAAAAAAAAGGAGAATTATAAAAAATAATAGTTTTAGAAAATAATTAAAATAAATAACAGGTTTGTAAAATTTACAACGTAAATTTATCATCTACTTAATAAATTTTATATCTATTACTATTTACTTCTAATATTTTAAAGACCTATTATTTGCTTTAATTATTTACTGAAAAATTATTGTTATCTCTTTTTCCCAAAAAAAAAAAAAAAGTGAACAAAAATGTCTAAATTATGGAAGGGTAGGGAGGGCCTCTCTCCTTAAAGACCCATAACATAACAACCAGGCCAAAGTACCGACAAGAAAAGAAATTTAAAAAAAAAAAATTGAAAATAAGCTAAAACATGGGGTTTTTTTTTTTAAATATTTTAGGGTGATTTATAGTGCCCCTCAAAAAGTAATTTTTTAGAATATTTTCCAATTTTATTAGTTTCACTTTTTTTTTCTTTCAATTAAATAAATATGAAAGGTCAAAAATTCAAACAAATATTAACAAAGGGCAAAAAATCATACCAAGGGTATTTATGAAACCGTTTCCATGTATTTCTCTTATTTTTTCTAGGTAAATACAACCACATTATCTCCAAACAGGTAATATAAATAGGAAAAAAAAAAACGCACCTAATCTAGTTATCATATCTAATTAATCATATAATTATTGTTCAGAAGTTCTAAATTGATTTCTCTCTCCCACTCAAAACAAAACAAAAAAACAAAAAAACAAAAAAAAAAAAAAAGATTTCCCTCTTTCTAAAATAATTTGTTTATCTCAGCTGTAGTCGGGTGCTCAAATGCCCCCCGAATAATAATGCTTTAAGATAGAAAACTCCCCAAGAATAATATTTGCATTTGTAGAGAAATATAAAAACCATAAAAATAAGATGGGTCTATATACAATCATGCAATCGACATGCATGCAACTACGAGAATTGAAACACATACACGCTCTTTAAAAAACTAACCTAATTTTCTAGAGTCATAATTAATGGAGCCTTAATTAAACATAGATCTAGAAACACATGACATGCACTCAACCTATACACATAAAAATATATGTGTGTATATATATATATGTACATGATAGTTGGGATTTTATTAAATTCTATTAATTTCGCATACTCTATTGCTACGAATTTTTATTATTTCAATTTCATAAGACAATCCTAAACTAATTGCGTAAATAAGAAATAAATAAAATATCTCTTTGGTTACCTTATTAAAAAAATCTCCCATCATAAAATTAGTGTAAAAATATGTTTGGTGAATGAGTTTAGTTTAAGATTTTTAAGTTTTAATAGTAATTTTTCAAAAAAGACAAAAAACTTTTTCAGAAAAGACAAAAAACTTTTTCAGAAAAATATAAAAATCATTATGAAAAAAGTACAACTTAGTATAAACTAAACTCATTATCAAACTGACCCATAATCTGGAGTATTCCAAATATGACATCCAAAGCATCTAGAGGGTTTTTTTTTTTTTTTTTTTTTTTTTTAATAAACCCAAGTAAATGTACACACACTCTCTCATGAGTGAGACTTTTAGAAAGAAAAACCCAAACATCTGGAGAGTCATATATATATATATACATATATATATATATATGTATGTGTGTTTGTGTGTGTAGATCAGTACACCAAAGCATTCATAATTTTTGAAAAATCAAGTATTTGGAATTGATATTTGGGAAAATGGTTTTTTTTTTTTTTTTTCCTTTTACCCGCAAGTTGTTATTATTATTTGTTTCTTCTGTCTTTTCACGCAGCTTAATTAGAATTAAATAGAATTCTAGTTTTTTCGGCAGGATTTCCCCCAACCACAAAGAGACACACACACACACACACATATATATATATATATATATTTTTTTTTTTTTTTTGAAGGAAACAAAGATATTGACTTTTGTGGCTCTCGTAATCATTCCTGTTTCTTTATCTCTCCATTGAATAACATGCAAACAATGTGGTCACGAAGGGATACTAGCTTGGGTAGTTTGATAATTTGGATAATGAGAATGGTAAACGTTTTTAAATTATTGCTACTCATAAAATAATTGTACGAAAATATATATAAATAAATTAAAGAAACAAAAAAAAAAAAGTTGAAAAGGTATAAAATTTAATAGAACATCATATGGCTAATCTTTTTACGTAATCGTATATAATAAACGTGAATGGTTAATTAATTGAGTTTCATTTGTTTTTTAGGAAATTAAGGCTCATAGTTTAATCAATTAATTTTCCTCATTTTGATTAAAAAAAAAATAGTGTAAGCTTCATACTTTTCCTCAATAATGTTTATGTAACGTTACATCATAAGTTAGACATGGTATGATTATCAACGTTGATAGAAACTCGTATCTTATCTCATGTAAATTATCCCTTAATAATTTGGAAAACTTATGGTATAAAAACTATTTTATTTTTATCTTATCTTTAAAAGTTGTCATTTTATCTAATAATCTGATTAAGCAATTTTCTATATATATCTCGATATAAAGTTGTATGACATAGGCATTCATATATTATATTAAAAAGTTAATATGATGATTAAAACAATAATATATCTCCTAATACGACAAAAATTCTGTTCTTATCATAATGTTTTCCTAATTAATTTAACACAATTTGGTAAATATTATACCATGATGCGTATTGCTTTGACAACCTCTCTAGAACATTTAAAAAAAAAAAAAAAAAAAAAGGGTTGTGACCAAAATCTCTGCTTGACATCTAGAAGCAAAAGTGCACAAAAGATGAAGATTTGGATTTGTCTTTGTCTTTGATGAGCAAGCATAGGGATGTGTGAAATATGCAAAGTGGAAATTTCTAACGTTAACCCCTCTTTGATTTGCCTTTTATTTGATTTTTGAAAATCGCTATAATTGGCGGCGAAAGTCTTTCATTTCGGCCTCTAACGAATACTTCTCTATCTAATATTTATAGCCTCAACGGTGGTGGATTTTTATTTTTCAGGGAATTTTTTTGTGAGATTTCATTTCGGATTTCTTTTGTAGTTGATAGTACTTTCTCTCTCTCTAACCTTTCGGATTTCGGAATGCTTGTAAACGTTAAACTTATAAACTGATGAGTACCCAATTATTGACAGAGAATGAACCATATGTGAACTGGATATATTTATATATATACGTTCTTGATGTATACGACATGTGTATAAATTTGGTATTCTTTTAGCCCCTAACACTAGCGAACAAAAAGAAAGCTAATATTGAAGTGGTTTAATGGGAAAAGAAAAAAACGATGTTGACGTAATCGTACACTGTATTCCCGAACCAAAACCTTATGTTTCCCATGCAAGTATTCAACCAAAATATAAATATTATATATAACATATTTATATACATATATCGATGTATGTATATCTTATTGTTTCCCTCTTCCCGATAAGCTCATTCTCTTTGACTTTCCAAAATGGCCTTTTTTTTTTTTTTTTTTTTTGGTGAGAATAGGCTCTTTAACATAATTAATAAACAGTTTACTTGAATTAGTCCAACTTTGAGGATGCTAAAAAACAAATACATTGCCGCAAAATGTTATAAATTTATAGGTCAATTTCATCCTCTCCGTCGGACCCCGCGGATATATAGCCGTATTATGTGTCTATACATATAATATATATATATATATATATATGTCATTATGTATAGAATAACATCCCTATATATATATGAGTGTGTCTAGCTAGCTTATACATATATGGTATTACATTTATGAGTATACATGCAAATTAAACACGTGACTGATTTTGGTCTTCTTGCTCGAATGCTGATTTTCTTTCTTTTTTTCATGTGCATGCGCTCGATCGCATTTAATTAATTGAGCCGTAATGTTATGGTCAATTTTTGTTTGTTGATATATTTGGACGAAGAAACTTTTCAACCAAACCTTTGGTTTTGCCAGCTTAATTTTTATAGATCAATCATTTGAAAACCAATTAGATTCTGGAAATGGCCCTAAGACTTCATTAAATCAATGTTGTTTTGAAGATAACAAACTTTTTGATTGAGATTTTTTAATAAATATATGAGTGTGAAGCTTAAATCTTATCAAATATTTTTTAGATATTGAAAGAGAAACTCGAGAAAGTGCTCACAACTTTCTTGCGTAAAGATAGATACTATCAGAATGAGCATTTCAAAGGTGAACATCAAAAAGACTTTGAAAAATAGGTTAAAATATATGTTCTTAAGCTTTGTTTGGCGTTTAAGTTCAACTCTAACTAAACCGTACTTTTTCATCTCAGTTTTTATCTTTTTCTGAAAAATCATCAAAATTTATAACTAATTTTTGATAAGTCAACCAACTCCAACTTAAAAATTTCATCTCCAACCGACGAATCAAACGTAAGCTTAATAATGTATAATATTAGAGCATGCATTGGGTTATTTTATTTCAAGATTTATAGGCTGATCAAGTTTTGAATATTTTATCTGAGATGTCAATCTCTGTTTTTGAACCATGCAACAAAAATTATACCTTAAATGTTGAAAATATTTTTGCAATCTATTGGAAGTGCTCTGAAGTCTAAAGCCACATTTTTAGCAATAATGAAGTTAATTTAGCGTTGGAATTTTCTTTCATTCTACCAAAAACTGATCTTTATGAAAAACTGAGAAAAGTGACAATAGAGACTAGTCGATTGAAATAACAAAATTACATGATCGCGGGTATTTTGATCATAAGATTTTATGTTTACAGATGTTATACATATATTTGTATGATTCTCCAATTTAGACTGGTCGTCGACCTTCTTCCAACGGCTTCTCTTTCTAGCCATTAGAAAAAGAAGCCGTTGGAGGATAAGAGGTGGTTTTACAACCTACTATGAAGCTTTTGGAACCTTAAAACATATACCCAATTACCTATTCTAATCGTCTCAAACTCTTACATCGTTTTGATCAATCTAAGAAAAATCCTACATTGAGCCAATTTTACCTTAAATTTATTGTGTGTGCCCTTACATATGCCAAATTCCTTATTCATCATCGTCGTTGTGGATGTCAATTTCTTATTAAATTTGATGTTTCTAGGTCGTTAAGTCCATAGAATTAACTGAAAAACATTTATGAACTGAAAAACTGATACCAACTAAAAAACCACACCAACTCAACTAGAAAAAAATGAATAAAAATGAAAATAAAACGGCTTCGGCAAAACAAACGACGATATTAACAATATACGACAAATAACGACATGAAACAGCAGTATAACCTCAAAATGAAAAAAATAATGAAAAGCAACAAAAATGCAAAGACAACGTTAACTTAAAATGACACCAACAAGAAACAACAATTACCTTAAAACGATATAACCAACCACAATATGAAGTTGATATAACAAACAAACAAACAACGACGTCATAGTATAGCAAACGACAATTTAAAAATACGACACCACAAGGACAACACGAGGAAAGCATCACAATACACACAAACGACATTAACTTTGACGAAACCAACTTGAAACAATAGAAACTGCAAGAAAAGGTCAACATCCTAATAGTGAATGATGACATCAAGAAAACGACATCAACCTAAGAACGGACTTAAATTGGAACACGACGACAGTTTTAAAAGCGACATTAGCTATAATACGATAACAAGTTATGCTTTCAAAAAAAAAAAAGAAAGAAAAAAAGAAAGAGAGAGAGAGAAGAGAAAAGAAACGAGGTTATCAAAAATAAATAAATAAAAACCAAGAGAAACGACAAGAAAACATCAACAGCCTGAGGAAAACGGTACCAGTGGAAAACGACAACAACCTAAACAACGACAAAAATCTATAAAAGGACGAGAATCTGAGGGAAAAAAATGACAGCAAGTAGAAAGGGGACATGTGGGTAACGTAACAAAATAAAACAAATAGGACAACGAGAGATAGGATACTGGAATAACGACGAGCGTTCTGACTTTGATCTGCTTGTATTTTATTATTATTTATTTATTTTAATTTTTATGTGAAAATGACCTGCTCTGCTTGTATTTTAATAGAGCAATGATTTTTATTCTTATTCTTTTCTTTTCTGGGATGCTAAAGCCTCATATGCAGGATATATAGGTATGATAATGGGGTCTATTTGAGATGGGATAGTCTTCTCACCAATTATCTCGAGAGAATAAAATTAAACATTTCACATGTCTGTTCTGTAACCCGTTTAAATTGGTGAGAACAAGACGGGTTTTTCCATTGAGGGTTCGGATACTCATGAGATATCCTGTTTACCCAATTTAGACAATAAGTTTCATCATTAAAAAAAATAAAAAATGAAAAAAAAAATACATCTATATTAGCCTTTTCTTTGCAACAATACAAAACTCATTTTAGAACATAAGTTTCTATTGTTTTCAAAAAATTTCATTTCAAATTAAGAATATTCTAGGATGGGTGTTTGGGAAAGAAAAAAATGAGTCTGGTAAGTTAGATTCAGATCAATTTAGATATGTATATATATATTTTTTTTGTTGAAAAACACTTTTGTTCTAAATATAGGTTCTCCTTAAAATGGTGAAAAATGAGCTAAAAAAGTCTTAACAATTGGAAAGCAACCCAAACTAGAAAAATGAGATGAACATTAAATTACAAGAAGACGAGAATAACCCAATAAACACAACAATACGAGTTACATAGTACCGAGTAGAAAAAACTAATAATAATCTCGAAAAACGACAGGTACTACAAAAACAACAAGGAGAAAACGACAAAAAAAAAGGGAAGTAAAAAAGAAACACACACTTGTGTTTTCTTGTGGTATGGACAGACACCTCTTTTAAAAAAGAAAATAAATATCTATACGGTAAAAACCAAACAAAGACATATAGTATTTACAAGCTTTTTTTTTTTTTTTTTAAAACTAAATGAGGAACTATTGTATTATTACTCAAAAGTAATGTCCGCACTTACATAAGATAATATACAAAGAGTCACAAACAAGTGAATGGAGACAAGCGCTCTATTCATGTCTTGAGAAATTAATTTTTAACCTTAAAATTTGTGCCCTCATTTTATAAGAAAAAATACAACTGAATTCCCACTTCGATTTTGATACTCTAAGTTTTACAACTAAACTTTATCAGAATTTAAAGTTATGCTCACACTTTATTAGAAAATTTTCATTATGTCTAAACCCAATAATTAAAATACATTGTTACGTCTTAATTTATCAAAAAAATAATAATTTTCATAAGTTTTCTCATTACGCCCTACTGAAAAAAATTTTTGACACCGATGTTATCGATAACGACCATAAATAGAAAAGGAACACATATTTCATCAATGAGTGGACTGCTACATTAATCTGAGGAGGAATGTGACAACACGAGCCACCACCAACTTCATTCATCAGTATCCTGATATCTATTGGTTTCGAAAACCAGTTTTTAAAAATTAGCAGAAGTATAGTACGGATCAAAACGCACATATAAAAATTTTTCTCAAAAAGTTTTCCAACGACAATACTTATATTAATTTAATAAAATAAATTAAGAAGAAAGTTTAGAGATTAACTGTTGTCCGATTAGGTCGAAATTCTTGAACTCCTTCAAAAACCTTCTTAAGAACTCCAAATTCTTCGAAAATACCAACCTTCTTGAGAACTCTAAATCTTTCGGAAACACCAACGATTCTTTCTCAGCATTCTCCAGGTCACGATAAACAAGAAACGAGTAGGCGTTTTTGAATTTTAGGTTTGATCACACACTTGAATTTTGATTCACTTTGTGTTCTCAACTCATGAGACAAAGTGAAGGAGAAGAGGAGAAAGAAACTCTCTAAAGAAAAAGTTACGTATATATTTTTTTTCTATCAAAAAGGAATTAAATATATCTTCTATTTTTTAGATACATCGTATGTACCTTCTTTTTAGTATTATAAAGAAAAATAACTGACATTTTAATTAATTAATTAATTAACAACTTTTCCATGTGGAACAATATGCACAGGCCCACTAACTCCATATAGTTGGTGTGTTTTATAGATATATTTTGAACTATTCAAAATAAAATAACCGATATTTTCTCTTTCACATGTATCAAAATTCAAAATTAAATATTCCACATACACTCTGTGGATATTATGTGAACCATCCTGTGGTGCATAATTACGATGTGATCCTTACCACACTGTATAATCTTTAATTTAAAACTATTTTAAATTTATTTTAAATAATCATATTATTTAAAATATAAATTAATCCAATTAATTTGTTGTGTGAATATTAATATAGAATTCTCAATTCTAAATTAATAAATTAACCCAACATAAAATAATGTTCATATGATTCAATGGAGCCATTGAGAGGAACTATAGACTTTATAATTTTAAGCGACAATAATTTTAACAATTAATTAACACCTTAACTAAAATATGAAAGTTATTAATTCCAAATTATTCTACTAAAAATTTGGAATTACACTCTTAAAATTATAAAACTAATTATATTTAAATGATTTGAATTGCCGATTGATATAGTCACTACATATAAATCAATCTTCCATAAACGGTTCATAATTAAAACTAGGTATTTTCTGTTAACCTCTTTAATTATATCTTTCTCCTTAAATACCATTGATTCTCTAATGAATAATATATTTATGATCTAGTCATAAATTGAGCGCTTTTATTATTCATGTCCCCGAATCAATACTTATGGAACCGTCCATCTGACTTCTTTACAAAGAAATGAGTTTCATCTTGTATATTAATATTTCCGAATACTTATTATATTATATTTCTAATATACCAAGAATTTAACATTATTTATTCGTGTCATTACTCGATATGTCAAAAAAAATATGATACAATAAATAAGAGTATATTAATTACTCAGAATTAAGATCGTTTCATATATGACCATCATTGATTAATTTAGAATGCTCTATATGACTACGAAAATTATTAGAGATTCATAATTAATCGTGTTTTAGTCCTATATAATCAAATTATATAAAGCGCTTTTATTCCAATAATCTTATTATTAACAATCAGAATAAGATTGTTTCATTCAGAATGTAATGAACTACACTAGTAATTTTAAATTAAAGATCCCAACTTTAATTTTTAATTACAAACAGATTTAGATTATTTTACTTTAAATATTATCCTCATGTATATAACACTAATTTACAATATTTAAAGTCACATTTAAATAATATAGAGTTTTCGATATTTATAAAGCATCTAAACATGCATGCAAAAATAATATTGAAAAAATCCTCAAATTAAATCAGTAAAATAATACATCTCATTTGTTTATGGACACATATCAACAATATCTTCGAACGCAGAACAAGCAAGCATCAAAAGGACTATGCGCATTCATACCCATTCCATCACCGGCATCATCTCAAGTCAGTTACAGAATTACAGAAACATCAACGTTTACCTGGGGGTTTCCGGCTGGAGATGCCATCTGGCGTCTTACTACTCTCTCCGAGCCTGTTTCCTTGGTCATTTTGAGGCGCCGGAGAGCCTTAAATTCGGCCAACCGAAGACCAGCATTCTCCAAAACCTCCTCAGGTGTGAAACAGTTCTAATTCCTCCACACAAACCAGAGGTCTCAGACTGCAACTCGCATCAGGTGGTGGATTGCTAAACCCACCGGAATAGGGTCTCGCAACTCACAACTAAAACACGGGATTTTCGCTGAATCTAAACAATCACACTAGATATGGAGTGATTTTCAGCGTAGAAGCTCGGTTGCTGATAAAAATGAACAGAAGTTGGAGATTCTCACATAGAAACGAATCAACCAACAAGATATGAGATAGAACATCAAAAAATAGACCACATACCCAATACACTTATCAAAATTACTTTCAATGTTTCCATTGAGCTTAATCCCGAATTCATGTATACTCTCAACCAAACAAAACAAACAAACAAACTAAACTAAACAAATAAGAAAACAGAGAAAAGAATTTAAAAAAAAAAGAGAAAAGAAAATTAGAGAAAGCAAACAAAATTTCCCGTCCATCAAAAAAAAAAAAAAAAAAAATTTCTTTTCCCCAGACCAAAACTCTTTAAGCAATAATACAAATACAATCACAAAGACAGAGACTAGAGATTCCAAATTCAATCCAGCTACAAAAATTCATGACAACTACAGATTTAGCTAAAACAGAAGCTAGACCCACCACCCTAATCCAATCACGATATTGATAAGTATAATCTAAGAAAGCCACTCTTTGTAAAGTTTCATTTTACACGCTATTGATAACTGTGCCATACTCCAGTTAAGAAGCCCCGTTGGCAACAGCTGCAGCGTGCTGCGGCACAGCATATCCGTATCCGCCATAACCTCCATGATGCGCCCCGTTCCACTGGTTACCCGAATCTCCTCTCCACTGTTCAATTCCAAGTAATTACAAGAAATCAACAAACCAGAACAGTCATAGTAAGAGAGAGAATGCCAAGGGATCCTAGTATCAAGAGAACTACTACTTCAACTATTGATTCTGACCACAAGTAGTAGTAAGATACCGCGAAATATCAAACAGGTTCAATGAGAAGCTAGTAGATGTAAACTAGATGAATTTAGGAGGTTCATGGGGACCAAAAAAAAAAGGGTTGACTATGTATTATGTATGCCTGTTAGGGTTAGACTAAAGCTTAACGTTTTCGTACTTTCCACGATATTCAATTATGACAACTCAAACCAAAATAAGACATACTAATATCGAGAGAAAAAAAAACAACTGTTCTCCCGAATCAGGCAGTTCAAGGAAAATTATTAAATTTATCAACAAACAATACGCACAAAGCAATTTTTTACCTGCTTGTTCCCTGGCGTGCGACCCCATGAAAGACGAACTGTTTGCTTACCGATTACTGTCCCATTAAGAGTCTGGATTGCGTTTTCAGCACTCTTTCTGCGAGTAGAGACAACATAATGGGGTTCAGTCCAGCGACATTCAATTTAGTTAGCTTGCTCTCAATGGGCTTCAGCATAAATTTAATCATGGTTTCAATGATTGCATAACAACAATGGTACCTGTTGGCAAACTGTACAAAACCACATGCTTTTCCAGCCGGTATTTTCACAGAGACAATTTCACCAAACTGAGAAAAGGGTTGCCTCAGATCCTCGTCACCCACATCAGAATCAAGCCCTCCAACAAAAATCTGATATAAATTAAAGGTTAGCAAATCATTTATATATATGTGCATGTATATAAAAATACATGGGTGTATATATTAGATGAAAAATATGAAGGACTCGAACTCACAGTTGTGTTATTCGACTCACTGTCAGGCTGACCTTGGGCCACAGCACCATTTGAACCATGTCCACCAGCCAACACCAGAGCTAGGGGGAAAAAAGGGAAAAATAAGCTTACAGTACAAATAATTATTAAAAATAGAAAATCTTTTCAGTGATAACATCAGTAAGTTAAATAACAGTTTGAGCAGTTAGATTGCTTCTTTAAAATTGGGGTGGAGAATTTTCAATTAAAAAAGGGGAGAGAGAGAGAGAGAGAGAGAGAGAGAGAGAGAGAGAGAACCACTTAAAGATCTAAGTGTCCTCTTTCTATGATAGAAATAGAGTCACCCATAGATTCAACAAATTCTGGTCATTGGTACTTTAACGCACTTTTGGGTTTTAAAAAAAAAAAAAGAAAAGAAAAAGAAAATTTGCTCGGTACAGTCCAGATGATGTATGAAAACACATACAATCAGTTGAACCATCAACAAGTGAAGGTTACTCCCTTAAGATGATTAAACAAGATAGGTTAACTGAAAAAATGAGACAACTAAAGTTATCAAGTAAGAAATAGAAAAAGGGATAAGAATGCAAACACAGATGTAATTAAAAGCTAAACAAATAGGATAAAACACTTCATACAGTTTCTTCTTCTTCTTTTTCTTCACAAGTTCTCAAGAACAAAGAGGGTAAAGTAAGTCGGAGTTATTAAAACAAGTTCAGAACATAAAAACCACTAGCAAACAAGTTTGGACATAACACTAGTCAATGGACCGATCCATGAATACTACAATCAACACTTGACAAAATACATTCAAACAACATCACAGATGCTAGCATATCCTCACTTATGAATAAACATTCTTATGAGGTCTCCGATTTTCAAAACAAAAGGCTAGGAGGATAGTTAACATACCTTGTGAATTATACTGTTGCAGAAACCCAGGTGATTTTTTGGGGGTTGCAACACCTACGCGCATGGGTCTGCTCAAGCAGTACACTCCATTCATTTCGGATATGGCCCTAGACCTCTCATTTTCATCACTAAACCTAACAAAACCATAGCCTTTTGAACGGCCGGTATTTGAATCAATAACAACTTTAGCAGCTTTAACAGATGAAAATCTACTAGAAAAAGTCTCTTGCAACAACGCATCAGTCACGTCTGCAGCCAAATCTCCTACAAATATGGATATATCAGAACCAGACTCTGATCGCTTTTCACCCGTACTGAAAGTCGCCCAATTTAAACGGAAGGGCTGCTCTGTGTTTGGCATCAGTGAACCGTTAAAGCTCTGCAAAACTTTCTCAGCTGCTGCACGTGAATAAAACTCAATAAATCCATATCCTTCTGACTGCCCAGTTTGTTTATTGCGGATAACTTTCACCGAGAGAACCTGCAAGAATTTTGATGCAGTAGTCTAGAGCCAGAATAAACACAAGGTGCAGGAAAAACAGCTGATTCTAAGAAGAGAAAAGAGGGAACAAAATTGTAAGATAAATGCCATTAGTTCGAGCCTGCTTGGTTGCACTTTTGTTTTCTGTTCATAGTTAAAACAGAAATGAAAGGCAGAAATGGCTCAAAACAAAGCTGACTACAAAGAGAAGTAAAGAAGGATGTATTTTCCATCCTTCGACATAGTTTCGGCCGTGGAAAGAAACCGAAAAATCACCTGCTTTGAGCATAAGATTCTAACTTATAAGAGCTAGCAACCAACTGAAAATACCTCAGATGAGAAAGGCAACAGAAGACAAACTACCATTAACGACCTCAGATTTACATAAAAACGTTCAGACGATAAAATTGAAGTCCAAAACGGTACTCAAACCGGATTTTTCCCACGAAAATTTGAGGAGAAATTCATAAACTAAATAAAATGAATCTAAATCTAAGATGAACTAACTAGCAATCTGAACTAAACAAGTTCGATTCAGTTAATGTTAATTTAGGCATTGAAAAGATCAATATTACAAGCTCCACTCAAACATGTTCTGCACTTCTCGACATTCAAACAAACACCCAAAAAAACGATCTAAGTTATAACATACGAAACAACAAGAACTAAAACAAACTCCAAATCCGAATTCAAACGGAAGGAAAAAACAAAACAAAAAAACAAAAAAAACAAAAAACAAAAAACAAAACAAAACAAAAAAACAAAAAAGAGAAAAGAAACCTGTCCAGTGTGAGCAAAACAGGAGTGGAGGTAAGACTCCTCCATCCAGTGGAAGAGGTCGCCGGCCCAGATGGTCCTGATCTCGTCCTGTTTATGGTGGAGGGACTGAGCCGCCACCAGCTGCTGCTGCTGCTTCTGGTGGTACTGCTGGTACGACGGCAGCGGCGGCGGAGGAGCCTGGTGGTACTGCCCGGGGTGGGGGTTGTAGGCTGCGGCGGCGGCGGCGGCGGCCATGTAATGCTGCGGGTACATCATCATCTGCTGCTGCATCATCACCATCGCCGTCGCCGGGTACTGCATCCCTCCCATCCACTGCTGCTGCTGCTGCTGCCACTGCTGCTGTGGCTGCTGCTGCTGTTGCCGATTCAGATCGCCTCCTCCGTTGCTCGTCGCCTGCTGCGCCATATATATTTTATAAAAGATATGTAAAGATGTATAGATATGTGTTATTTATATATATATATATATAAATAACCCAGTTGGCAGTAACCCCCTCCCTCTCTCTCTCTCTCTCTCTCTCTAGAAGTGTTTGGAGAGAGATGAGCTGAGCTTGAGTTTGTAGGAGGAGGAGTTGGAGGAGGGGAGAAAGAGGGAGGCTGAAATCGGTAAGAATGGGTTTTAAAGGGTAGCGGTAGATCTTGGTTTTTTTTTTTTTTTTTTTTTTTTTTCAGTTTTTGGGTGTATAATTGTTGTGTGTATTTTATTTTGTAAATATGTATAATATAATATAAATATATACAAATTAGCTGTATTGTATTTGACTATTTGCCTATTTTGATGTTTTTTTTTGCTAGTGCCAGTACAAGTACTATTAGTCTATTACGACCTCGTTTACAACGACTCTTCTCTCTTTCCTTCACTTTTGATTTTTGAGGAGTTTTTAGTATATTTTTAAACCTTGGTTTTGCCGTCCGTGAACTTTTTTCTGTGGGACCCTCTGGCTAGCTAGGTCACTTGACTACTTGCACATTTGCATATGCTATATGCTATTTATAAGCACCTCACAGTGATGTTTCAACTTGCTCTTTTTTTTTTTTTTTTTAATCTATTTTTATATGTTTATATATATATATATATATATATCTCACTTTGTCTTTTGTCCTCACAACGAAAAATTAAAATAAATGTTCTAGGATCTTGTGAATAAAAGAACAATGTGAATGTTAAAGGGTGGTTCGGATGATTTTGAATATCATCTGTTAATAACAATATAAGGTGAATTTGAGATTTAAACATGAGATCTATTATTATGTTAAGTAAGATTTTTATGTAGGGTTTCATCATGCTGTCACGTGAATCTCACGTGGATCTTATTTTGTGGTTTTTAGTGTTTATTCGGACAAATATGAAAAAGTGAATAACATTTACGGTTGTATTATCTTGAAACGGATGTTTTCTGTTTAAGAAAGATGTACCCTTAAGTGGTGACTTCATTACCTCTAGAAATGGATGTGTGAGATTCACACAGATTTTATATAGAGTTTCATCCTGTGAAATTCATGTGAATTTGATATTGTGATATTCACGTGGATTTTATGTAGAGTTTCATTCTGTGAGATTCATGTGGATTTGATATTATGAGATTCACATGAATTTTATATAGGATTTCATCATATACTCAATTTAAATTAGCTGAAGATTACGTATCACTGATATTTGCACCTCTTTTATCCTAAATTATTTTGTTAAAAAATATATAAAAATGTTATGACAACCAAAATTCTTAAAAAGGAAGATTATATCTTAATTTGTAATGCACTTGCATTAAAATCCTTGGGAGTGGGTTTTTTTTTTTTTTCCTTTTTTCATGTGCTACAATTTTTAGTGCCTTCATGGATGGATTGATGGTAAAAAGTCTCTTTTCATGGTTTTAATAAAAACTTTAAACGGATGAGAATACGTAGAAATGCAATAAGATAATAGCAAGGGGAAGGAGGAAAATGTACTCGTTTACATTACTTGAGCCAAATGATTTTATTATATATATATATATATGCACATATATATATGTATACACTAAGGATATTATATATATATATATATGTGTTATTTTTCATCATCACAAGGAAACTTAGATTAAAGTTTACGTAACAATGTGAGAGAGTTAATATATGTACATATATTTATATATATATATATATATTTCTTGTATTTATTCTCCGGTTTCTGAAATCATCCTCTTTCTCCGTTGAGTAAAAACAAACCTTTTTGTTGATAAAAGGAAGTGGTCGATTTTAAAATAACGCTGTTGTTGTTGGGTTTTTTTTTTTTTTTTTTTTTCCTTCCTTCTCTGACTTGAAAAAACGTTGTTGAAAATAGTTTTAGAATGTAATATGTTAGGGTTTTTTTTTTTTTTAAGACAAAAAATAGTTTTCAACACAACGCGTTGACTACACCTTTTTATGAATTGCAATGCTGAAAAGGTCCCATATCTTTACCATTTTCTTTTTTTTTGGAGGTTTTTACCAAAATTTCTTGCCGTCAGTTTTTAACCTCTTTCATTTCATCAAGTTACGTTGTTCAAAATTTCATTGACTTTTCTTGGAAGAAATGTATTATTTCTTTTTATTGTTTTTTTATTTTTTCCCGGGACCACACAAAGCTTATTCCGCACGAGGATCACGAGTGCAAATTGGTTTTATTTTCCAATTGAAGAGAAATTAAAGCTGTGTATTTGGAAGGTGACAACTATTATTTCGGTCCATCAATAAAACTTTGACCAACACGTGCTTGATTTGCTCCTGAAGAAGCCATCTTCACTGCATTTTAAAAAACACATAACTTTTACGGGTCAACCTTGTCATTCAAGTCCTCTTACAACGAAATTTACGTCAAATGTTAACATATAAATTAATAAATCATATCACGAATTCTACAAATCAGGTAAAAAAAAAAAAAACCGTAATTTTCTTTATTGATTAGATAGCTGAAACACAACAAAATAACCCAAAAAAAAAAAAAAGAATTAATGGAATGATAAATAGAAACGCACCAAAAAAAAAAAAAAAAAAACCAAACCAAACCAAACCAAACCCGACAAAAAGTGCTGCAACCAAAATTTCAACAGGGAAAGAGCCCTGTTGGCTCCTGCAGCTGAAAACGAGTAAAGAAAAGTATGTTAAAAGAGAAGAAAACATGATTAGTTGGTACGTGTTTGGTTTGTGGATCCGGTCTGAAATTTTTTAATTTGAATCAGGCTCCTCGTCGTCTGGTGACTTGGTTCTGTACATGATCATCACTAATCAGGTTTTTTTCTAATTAATTTTTTCATCTCTGATAATCTGCATGGAGGAAGCTTTCATATGGTGTTCCGGTGAGCGTCTTTTGAACATCATCCCAATTCTCAACCAGATTGGACAATGGACCTCTATGTATCTTCACCTGACGACTCTTCAGTTCCATCCTCGGAACCTTTAGAAAATCTTGTACATCTCCTAGCTTCTGCAAGCATGCAAATAAAACAATATTTACTTCGCGGAAAAATAAAAACCGCTGATATTTGTCATAACGATCCATCTCAAAGTTAGCTTACCAGAAGGAAAACATTAAAGGGAAATTTTATCTTTGTGTTTGTATAGACTGCTTACAGTGCGGTTTTTGACTATATCCTCGTAGTATAGGATGATATGCCGCGTGCTCTTGAAGTACTCCAAAGCTTTAGCAGTAGTGTCTGCTACTTGCTTCAGACTTGGTATCAACAATGTTGCATTGATGGTAGGCTTGTATCTTGCTAGTATTTCTGCCTGAAGAAATTTTCATAAGAGGAGTTAAATATCTAGAATATCGAAATATATTTTCTGATTTTCTGCGTATGTTAGAGAAAGAGAAACCTCGAGGGGAGAATGCACGTGAGACTTATGGGTCCCGTTCAGTGGCTTAAAATCTCTATCATAAGAATTCGCAAGTATTGAGATCATTCTGCGCAAAAGGTTTCGCCGAAAGAGAAAGATAGCAGCAACACCTCGAGTTTTGAAGTACTTGACTATTTCTTCATGATTTTGCATCAAACCCTGCATATATTGTTCAATCAGTCGGAATCTTTTCTGTTGCATAAAGCAATACCTTTTCTCTATTCTGTGGGCGAATATGGCATAATTCAAAGACTCGTTTGGTAAAACACTATGCTAAACAGAACATTCACTAGCATCCAGAACATGTCTTCCAAGGTCTTCTTTTTCAAACACATTAAGGCCTTAAAGACTAGTACTTTTAATCAATAAACAATCTTCAGACTTATTCACGAATCTCCATCTGATAATTGGGAAAAGCCATGCTTGTCTTTCAACCTGTTACTATTATACTGTCAAACATCACTCGGTTCTATTCTATTCAGGAAGTTCCAATCTATTAAAGCTATCCAGTTTATACATTAAGAGACATCCAATTTCTTCAAGCAACGAGATGCATTCTCAAAGAAAAAAAAGAGCAAGCGGCGTACAAGTCATCAGTATTATTTGAACTTTGACCATATAAATCTTAAATCTTAATTACAGTTGTTTGGCTAATTCTGAATCTGCTGCGATTTTCTTTCCCTGATTCTATATCATCTAAACACCCCGATATGGACCCATTACATCATGTGATCAGATTCAGCTATTTTTGTGATAAACTGGTCAAGTCTCCATTGGGGTGTAAAAGAAGGAGCTGGAAGAAGACCAGGCCAACAAACATGGCTGCCGACATAGCTTGGATAACAAGCCAGACAATGTACTTGTTCTTCGAAAGTTCGCACGTAGTCAACTTTGCGATCAAAGTAAACCATTTCAAATTTGTTGTTGGAGTATCTGAGTTTTACTTATATGGTAATGGGAGACTTTATCAGTAATCACAGACAAGCAATTAACCGTGCAAAAAAATTGAACACCATAAACATTTCACATATCATAAGATTTTCAAAATCTCTTCACTTATTACATGTAGAGAACCGAAAGACTTGATCCATTTTCTCCAAATTCAGATATGCACTTATCAAATAACAAGCTTGCTATGCATGTCGCAAGGAGTGAGAAAGACGAGTGTCCGCTCAGATATGCACACATTCTAACCAGATGGAAATGAATTAAATGCAAGGCTGTTTGTCTCGAAACCAACTAAATAACTGCATAACCAAGTAGCATATGTTGAAAATACAAAAAATTCAGAGTAGAACTCACCTGATTAAGCATCCACTTCAAGCCAACTGCAGCCGTGCACTCGTTCTTTGAAGCACTACTGAACCAGTCTAGATTATAAATTCTATCCAACGTCTCTACAATCGTCGACATGTTACTTCTCCTAACTTTAACAGAGAAAATCTCCCCGTTCGAGCTAATGTTAGTATGATTGTTCAATAATGTCTCAAACCACCCACTCCCCGACCTCTGCATCGACAAAATGGCAAAATACCGCACAGGGTTGCTCGTACATTCAGCCCTAGTAGTACAAAAACAGTAATGTCATCGCATTTCAAAAGAACCCAAATCCCGAAAACCAAATATCACTGGCAATGTACCTGCTATAAGTTTCCGGTTTCGGGTAGTGCACATAAGGAACTTCCTCCGGCTCAATATTTGGTTCCAGTAACAGCGGCCTGTCAATTACCTCAAGATCTAAATATCTGGTCTTGTTGCGGGTGCTAACTTGCTTTAGACAAATCGAGCATATGTAAACACCACAGACCATGGCAAAGACCAAGACAATCATCCTCAACACCAATGGAGACTTCTTGGGCACCTTTATGATAAAAACATCCTGTAATGACTAAACCTTAGCTTCTCCCAAAAAAAAATAATTAATTAATTAATTAATTAAAATAAAATAAACAAATCACAAAAAAATCGCTCAACAAAACAAACCCTTATGGGGTTCACACTGATTTAGCTCCGCAAAGGTCAAAAGTTCATCACATGAGCATTATTTTCAACACAATTTTGGCAACCAGAAGCTTGTGCAAATTTATGTCTTAGCTAAAATTAGCTACATTTGCGTTCCGTACAAAGATGAAATAATTTATAAACAAACACTTACAAACTATTCAAAAATAAAGAAATCTTGAAAAGGGAAGCCAAAAATACATGGAAAAATTTAAATAAAACACCTGATTAATCAATACTCAGATCGGAAATTTCCACATGCAACCCATTAAAATACTATCCTAGAGAAATCCTATAACGAAATTCCACAGATAAAATAAAAGAAAACCCATTTCTTAATCTTAACAAAAACGAAGGAAAAACGACAACATTAAGAAAAAAGAATGAATTGGGCAGACCTTGGTGAAGGAACAGAGATCGTCGGCCATAGTTTTTGAAGCTCAAAAAGGAAACCAACGAAAAGGCATTGGGCAGCTCGGATTCTTCTCCGCTTTATTTCCCTTAAAGCTTCCTTTTTTTTTTTTTTTTTTAATAATTCCTTTGTATAATCCTAACTCATAAGATCAATCAAAGAAAAACTCAAACCCCAAAAACCAAAAAAGAGAGAAACTTTTTCGGTCTTTTTTCTTTTTCCCCTCCCCTTCTTCTGTTGAAAAAGGAACAAAAAATGATTAGATGCTTCGACCGTTGGCACGCTTACCGTCTTCTCTTCGCCTTCTCTTGTTTATTTATTTATTTTAAGTTAATTTAATTTGTAAAAAATAATATAATATGAAGCTTTTTCCATGAAATCTACAGAGATTTCCGCATTCTAGTGAAGATTTTGAGGAGGAAAAGTGAAGAGGTCGTTACGACGTCGTTTTTGAGGTTTTGGTCCTCCCTTCCGACAATAATTCACGGCATCCACGTTGACAATTTCATCCCTGTTTTCATAGTTTCCCGACCGTAAAGATGCTGCAATTGTGGGGAGCTCTAGAAGGCTGACCTTGTCTTTTTCTTTCTTTCTTTCTTTCTTTTTTTTTTTTAATAATTTAATTTATACCCCTCTTTTTTTTCTTTTTTCCTTTTTTTGTATATTAAAATTTTCTACTAAATTAAACTTCTCATAATTATTTGTTGTTCAGGGATTTTGAGCCTATATTCAATTTATCGCTAATTTACCAAAAAAATGTATCGCTAATTATGATATATATTATATTCTATAGGAATTTTTGAAAATTATAGTAAAGTTTTTCAAAATAACAAATTGTAACAAATTTTTATCGATAAATTTTTAGATTTTTTAGTAAATAATAAATTTACAGATAAATAATAATAGGTTCTCATGTAAGTCTCACTCTGTTTATGTCAAGGAGAGAGAGTAGGAGGGGAGGATTTAGTAATTTTGATATTTTCATGTATAAATAATATGAATATGCTTTTTGTTATTAAGTTTTAAAAATAATTTTATAATTTAAAATTAGAATCTCTAAATATGTTATTTGACTTTTTTCTCTCTCTTTATTTATCGTTTATTATTATATTTTTAAATTGCTTGAAATTAATTTATTATAAGGTGATGTTATTGAATCCTCACTGTAAAGTTTTTTCTTTTTTTTTTTCGTGGGAGGGGGGGGGGGGGGGAGCTATTAATTTCGTATTAGCTTGAATCTTCGTAAGAATATCAACGACGTACCAACCAATTTTCAATACTAAAGAAAACGACATGCCAATCAAAATGGAAAGAAATTAGTTTAGGATTGAACTTAGAAAATGGAGAAAATCATTATCTGTGTGGGCCTACTCTAGGGCCCAAACATGTCCCAGGGATTATCTCTCTCTCTCTCTCTCTCTCTCTCTCTCTCTCTCTCGCTTTTAAAAGGACTGATTTTGTTGCTCTTGACCCCATATTGATAGTGGCTAACAATGGGTCAGTGTACAGGCATGATGGATTGGAACAAAACAGTTGGATTTAGGTCAGCATTTTAGGCGAGGAAAATGATGGTTTTGCCCCTTCTTGATGATGGCTGACAATGGGCCAATAAGGACGTGGTTGCATTGGAACATTATTGGGTCAGGCAAGCATTCTGACCCAACAAATCGGGTGGAACAAACCATCGGTGATAGTGATATGATGATAATCGATGGTTTTTTAGATCTCCCCCGGTCTAAGCATCCTTTGAGATCAAAGTAATGTTTCTTGTAAGAACTATAGGTTTTCATAGGATTGGCTGTCTCTAAGCTAAGCCTTCCGTTTGTTTAGTCCGCTTGAATTAGAGTTAAGTTTTGAAAATATATATTTGGTTGAAAATAAACTATTTGAAGTTAAATAATGTGAAAACTTGAAATGTGTTAAGCACTATGGATATTGATATATTCCTCTCGAAATTCTATACATTTAAAAAAAAAATAATCTTTTTTCGTCTTGAAATAACAAATTATGGACTTTTAAAATATGAATTTTTTTAAAAGAGAGTTAGATATGTAAAGAGTGAAATTAAGTTTAATTTTAAAGAAAAAAAGACAAAAAACCTTTTGGAATTGTATTATTAGAGAAAAGTTATCAAACAAGGTCTAAGTCCATTCGGAATATGAGTCAAGTCTTAATATCGTATCATGAGTGGTTTTGGTGACTTTCTAAATGAGAGGTGAACAGGATGTAAGACATCATCGATTATTTTTTTTTTTATTAGCCAAAAAGAAAAAAAGCGTGGAGCAAAAACCATGAATTAAACCTGTATGTGATATAAATTGAGCGAATATGACCTATAGCATACTCTTACCTAGTCATGTTGAAGTATAACCAACAAAAAAAAAAAAAAACATATTTTACAATTAGCTAAAATGAAAATCATTATAATAATAATTGATAGGTTATTGTTACAGCATACAGCATGAAAATCGTTATATCAATAATAATCTAATTGGCCTATTGGTAAAATATTCTAAAAACGTCCCAATATTTCAATTTCACTCCTATGTAACTTCTTCTACAAATTAGAAATCTACTCCAATGCCACAATATCATACCCAAGGTGTTAAAAATACCACAAATTTGCCGGTACAACGGTTATTTCCTTCTCTTACTTACTAAGGGTTAGTTTGGTTTCAATATCTATTTAAATTAAATTGTACTTTTTTCATCATGATTTTTATTTTTTTATGAAAATTTTTTTTGTCTTTTCTGAAAAATTACTATTGAAACTTAGGATTAGTTTGGTGATTAGTTTAGTTTAAACTAAATTGCACTTTTTTCATCATGGTTTTTGTCTTTTTCTGAAAAAGTTTTTTATCTTTTCTGAAAAAAAATTTTGTCTTTTCTGAAAAATTACTATTGAAACTTAAAAATCTTAAACTAAACTCATTTATCAAACACCTCCTTAAAAATCTTAAACTAAACTCATTCACCAAACACCCCATAAATGAGTGTAAGGTTTGATATTTAGGATCCCATTTTAAAAGTTCATGTCTGATAAATAAATGATACCATCGAACTTGTAATGGTGGGAGTCAACTGAGGGTCCTTATTCGGTCAATTACAACATTGGACTTGAGGTGGTAAAAGTAAAATTGAGATAAATCGTTTAAATAAAATTATTGGATGGCAAAATTATTGGATCCCGCCCTTTCTTTTTTATTAATGATTAATGAAAGTTTAAAATGACATAATATCAATGATTCTTCGTTTTTTCAAATTTTATATAAATAAATAAATAAAAACTCATTATAATATCACCTATTTAGAAAAAAAAATATATATATATATATAGGAATTATCTCCTATCCGATGGAATGACCGTCTGGTGGTATAACCTATGCAAGAGACAGATAAAACATGAGGAAGACAACAATACAACCTGCTAAAAAGAGAAAGGGAGATAAATAGAGAAAGAAATGGAGAAATTTCCTCTTCAGCAATCCAATAGTGCTACACGAGAAAGTCCTCGTATATACGTATCTTATGTCAGTTATGAAAGTAGTAGTCAAAAAATTATCCAATCTTTTCTCCCAATCCCCTGGTCTCTTTTCATTGGCATGGTTGTTGACGGCGTTGACAAGTGGTGGACACGGTTGTTGTAGGATGAGACAAAACATTGAGCTACTTTGATTGAGAGTTCTTCTTGTTCAAGAAAGATTTTCAATATTAAGAAATTTGTTTTGTTGGATCCAATTTCAATAAAGTTTATCAATTCCTCCTTAGTCACTCTCATAGTCTCACTCACTGTCTCTCAAGTTTAGGGGTGCGTTTGGAGCACCAATAGGAATTGAAGTTTTGAAAATGTTTTGATCGAAAATGAGTTAAATTTTTAAAAATATGTGTTTTGTTAAAAATAAATTGTGATAACTAAATAATGTAAAAACTTTATTTCTATTTTTAAAAAATAACAAAAAGGAACTTGTTTTGTTTCTCTCATTATTTTATGTTATTTTTAAAAAATCACATTTCGACTTGAATTAAGAAAATTTTATACTTTTAAAATTTGAGTTTTTTGAAATGAAAAAAAGAGTTTTGAAGATGTGAATAGCGAAGTTAGTTTATTTTTTAAGAAAGAGATATAAAAAAAATTTTAGAAAACTCCAACCGAAATGCTCGTTTGAAACGCCTCTCAGATTCAACCAAAGCCCATTTATCAAAACATCAAAGTTAGATTTTTTTGCATACGATGATGTGTTTGGAATCCCCGCGCATTTGTATGACAAACTTCGTGTAAGAGAAGGTTAAAAGTTGAATTTTTTTTTCCTTCCAAATTACGTTGTTCCAGGATAATTAAAATGTGACAAGACAAATATGTACTTGTTCTTCAAAATTTTTAATGAAAAAGTTTAAAATTAACAAAAAAAATACACGTATCAACCATAATAAGCGTTAAGATGAGACATGATTGCTTAGGTTATATTTCACTTTCATTATAAATCATAATATTAATCTTGTCCAGACAAAATTTATCTCAAATAGACCGTCATACTTTCTTACTTTGTACACTTGAGGTGGTAGCTTTGAGTAGTATGAGTGTTCTGTAGTGATTAGTCCGCGATATGAATAAATTTAAACAATTCATAAATTATCCATAATAAATCTATGCATAATTTTAGGCATCACATAACTTGATAATTAAAAGTTGGTACGGTGTAATTTTATACCAATTTTGTGAATGAAATTATAATTCGGTATTACCACATACTCCTTTTTTTTTCCCTGAGAATTTTACCACATATTTTGTAACACATGTAGACTGAACGTGGAACAAACTAATTATAAAGAGTTGTTTTGATACGGAGAATTAATTTATCCCCCCGCCTCTTTAATCCTTCGAGTCCTTCTGAATGAAAAATGTGATAATTACCTATGCCTATAATTCTTTATCAAGGAATTAAGTTTTTTTTTTTTTTAAGTTTTTTTTTTTTAAGGGGAGGATAAATTCCATTTTAACAATTGTGGAAGTTTTTTTTTTTTTTGGATGGATGAAAATACTTTTCCAAAATAAAAATATAAAAAGCCTTCGGGGAAGTCAGCTTAGTCCCTAACATATTATGTGACATGACAGCTTAAGTTTAATTTTTTGTTTTTCTTCTTTCTAACTTTATAAGTGGAATGATTCGAATTCTATACTTTAAAATTAAATTAGATGTGAAATTACTGTTAAATTATGCATGTAATCATTTTTTTCTTTTAAGGTTATTAAAATTTCAAAGACTTGATAGAAACTCCGCTATAAAAAGAGAGAGAGAGAGTCACTATTTTCTTTTAGGATTACTAAAAATTCAAAGACTTAATATAAACTCCACCATCAGACAGATAGAGAGAGAAAGAGTCTTTAAATGGAAGCAATCATGTGAAATTGGCAGTATTTGGCTACTGTCATCCACATTTTCCTCAATGCGAAAACGACATCCCGTTTTTGGTCGTATTAAGATTTTTCTGTCTGACTTTCATTGGGGAGAAAAAAAAATGGTAGAAGGAATAGGAACCCGCTAGACAACTAACGTGAGGTGGCCATTAAATCACTATCTTAATATCAATATCAACCGTCCCATCAATATCAACTGTCAAGAATACTTGATTCCCCAAAAATGTAGTGTGGTGTGGTGACTCAACATCAGCCTCTAACAGCCTTTTCGATCGGTTTTTATCTGTGTTGCTCAGTTTCCATTTGATTTCTGATAATATTTATGTTCGTTTATATTTTAGGATTATGAGTTTAATCCGTAATAATCATTAATTTGTGGTTTAATTTTTGTTGGTGTCGCTTGGTTTTTATTTAATTTCTGTTATTATGTTCGTTTATTTTTTTACGACTATAGGTTTTGTTGGGTTGTCCGCCCATGTTGTGAGCTGGACATTATTGGGCCAAAAGCCCAATAGCTTTTGTTTAAAATAAAATAAAAAAAAAAAAAGGTATGAAGCTTGTGGAACAAGCCGTGTGTTGCAGCAGCAGAAACAAAGAAAAAAAGGTAGGGCTGCTGTGGGTGTGCGACGAAAAGGCAGAGAGAAAGCAAAGAAAGAGGCGGTAGACTTTTTGGGTTTGTACAAGATGATTGAGCAGTAAAACGGTATCCGTTGGTGCTTAAATTTGATGTGATGAATCATTGTAATAAGTTCTTCTCATTTACCGATTCTGATTTTCGAATTGATGTTTTTAAGGTACTTTTCCCAAATACTTACTTGAGAGTTAAAACTGATTTCTTTTTATGCTTTATGCTGAAATCCATATTGTTGATGATGAACCTTGTTATTTAGTCAAGATTGTGTTTTATTTTGATGATTGTGAACCTCTAGTTGTATCTAGAGAGAATTTTGTAATCCTATTATTGTTGATATAGTGAAAATTGAATCGGATTACGGTCCCGTGATTTTTCCCTTCATATTAGAGGGCTTTTCATGTAAAAATCGGTATCTCTTGTTCGATTAGTTTTTTTTTTTCTTTGGTCTTTACGAACAGGTTTAATCATAGATAATCATTTGTGGTCTATATGCTATTCTCACCTTTATGATCACTTATGGAGGGTCGGGGAATGAAGTACTTTCATCACAAAAAATTTTGAAAAGACTCAAAATTAAACTATTGTTGCTATATGTATAATATAATGTTACGTAACTAGTTCAATGGGTTATGCTTTCCTACGAAACTTCTTCTTCTTTCGAGAAAATTACCCAAATAATCATTTTTTTTTATCTATTGATTAACATAACATAAATTTTTCTCTATTAACTGCATGACACAAATTTAGTTTTTTTTTTTTTTTATCATATTGGTCTTGTGTCAAACTCTTATACTAAGTTAGTGTAATGATTTTTAAATTTATGTTATTTTGATATTTTTCCTCTTTTTTTTTTTTTTTAATGTATTAAGAAGAGATCTCTATATATATCTAACTATTACTGTTATATTATTATTGTTCTTTTCTAGTAAAATAATATCAACCAATATCTTACCAACCAACAAAAAAGCAATAGACATTAATTCTAAAAGGTTATATATAAAAATACCATAAATTTGATATCTCCTTATATTTACGTTAATCATAACATTAAAGTTAATAACTTTATCATTTTATAATACTAAAATTATCAATTTTAATATTAAAGTGAATAAAATTATAAGAAGATACTTAAAACATAATACTAGACCAACTTTTCCCTTTTTTTTTTTTTTTTTAATATTGAGGAAAAAAAATTAATAGTGACAATAGCCCACCCACTTTTTGAGATGGAAATTGCAGGGCTTTCAGTCTCACTGGTAGTGAGGCTATTATTTAAAACCAAGTGTAGAAATAATGTGGTCCAAATTCTTAGCTTGTTTATATTCTCAAGGCACGTGAAGATCAAGCTTAGAGCTTGGAATTTTTTATTTTTGTTTTTGTTTTTAAGGGGTTTGGGCTTGGAATTTCAACCACGAGTGAAATTTTAAGAAATTTTAAGGGGAAAAAAAAAAGAAAGATAAATGAAACTCTGAATGCGGACACACATTGACACCAGCAAAACAGAAATATATGTAGATGATTTATCACCGATTAGTGATGATCTCTAAAATAATTCTCATATTTTCAATAAAAAGTATTTCATGGGTTCCAAGAAATCAATTATATTTTTGTTCTCAATAATGGGAAAAACAAGTTTATCTTCTGTTTAAAAAAAAAAAATATATATATATATATATGTATGTGATTTGATCCTTTAGCAAATCATTTGAAATAGGCTCGTTTCTAAAGATTCTCTCACAACCCAGTTGAGTTAGAGACATATGAGGTTTATTTTTCCTATTTTAAGTTTTTCATTTAAGAGTCCCTTTTATTTATTTATTTATTTTGTGTGTGTATGTGTGTGTGTGGAGATAAGGTCACGGTTGGCACCTTGGCATTGTGAAATATGAAATAATATTTGTGAAAGTGATGCAAAAAAATAAAAATAATAAAAATAAAAGTGAAAGTATTCTTTTGTTTACTCCTAGAATTTATATTTTCTTAGTTGCCCTTTTCATGATGAGGGGGCATATAAAAATTTTTTTTGAAAGCTGCACTTCTATATAAAAAGGGATTTAGAGGTAAATAGCATCTTTTTTTGTTTAAGAAATTTTTCAATAAATGACTAAATTTTCAAAAAATAGTTAAAATGTTTTTTTTTAAATGGTCAATAACTATTATATAATATTGTTTTTTTGACAAATCGGTGGTTGATTATAACGTAAATAATCAATTTTCAAGTTTAATCTTAATTGATCAAATTTGAATGACAAACGGTCATTTTATTAATTTAAAAAAATTCGGTAATTCATTAAATTAAGTTAAAGTAGGCCATCATGTCTATCTAATTTTTCTTAAAAATGCTCCAGATTGTAAAGTAACAATATAAAGTACATAGTGTTCAGTGAATGGAGTTGTTGCCTATTAAGTGAGGAAAACACAGAAGAATCACCAACCCTACAAAGTTCAGTGCTCAGGACCCGGTGGCAATGGCAATATAAGCATTACCAATTTACTTTCTCACTAAACAAGTCCTTTGAACATGATTCGTTCCTTTTCAAATGCTAAGCTACATAATATTACACAAAGTTGAATAGCATTACGACAAACAAACATAATGTTGTTCCACAAAAATAAATAAATAAATAAATATATCGGACGTCATTTTCCTAACGAGAAGCAGTATGAGTTACAGACATATGAGGTTTAGTTTTCCTATTTTAACAATCCGTTTGGTAAAATATTTTAAACTCAAATTTTTTATATCAGTTTTTGTCTTTTTTTGAAAAGTCAACAAAAATTATAAATAATTTGTAAAAAATCAACAAACTCAAATTTAAAAATTTCAACTCAAACTATTTTATCAAACGGAGCCGAAGTTTTCATTTATTAGTCCCTTTTATTTATTTATTTATTTTGTGTGTGTATGTGTGGAGATAAGGTCACGGTTGGCACCTTGGCATTGTGAAATATGAAATAATATTTGCGAAAGTTATGAAAAAAAAAAAAAAAAAAAGTGAAAGTATTCTTTTGTTTACTCCTAGAATTTACATTTTCCTAGTTGCCCTTTTCATGAAGAGGGGGCATATAAAATTTTTTTTTTTTAGGGATTTAGAGGTAAATAGCATTTTTTTTTTGTTTAAGAAATTTTTCAATAAATGACTAAATTTTCAAAAATTAGTTAAAATGTATTTTTTTAAATGGTCAATAACTACTATATAATAATGTTAATTTGACAAATTGGTGATTGATTATAGTCAATCAATG
>CM046384.1:11975699-11987880 GCA_025413485.1 Ficus microcarpa | reverse complement strand
GTTTCCGAAGGATTTGGAGTTCTCAAGAAGGTTGGTGTTTCCGAATGATTTGGAGTTCTTAAGAAGGTTCTTGAAGGAGTTCAATAATTTCGACCTAATCGGATAACGGTTAATCTCTAAATTTTCTTCTTAATTTATTTTATTAAATTAATATAAGTATTGTCGTTGGAAAAATTTTTGAGAAAAATTTTTATATATGCGATTTGATCCGTACCATATTTCTGTTAATTTTTAAAAAACTGGTTTTCGAAACCAATAGATATGAGGATACTAATGAATGAAGTTGCTGGTGGCTCGTGTTGTCACATCCCTCGTCAGATGTGGCAGTCCACTCATTGATGAAATATGTGTTCCTTTTTTGTTTATGGTCGTTATCGATAACATCAGTGTCAGGAAATTTTTTCAGTGGAGGCGTAACGAGAAAACTTATGAAAATTTTTTTTTTTTTTTGATAAATTAAGACGTTTCAATGTATTTTAATTATTGAGTTTAGACATAATAAAAATTTTCTAATAAAGTGTGAGCATAACTTTAAATTCTGATAAAGTTTAGTTGTAAAAGTTAAAGTATCAAAATCGAAGTGGGAATTCAGTTGTATTTTTTCTTATAAAATGAGGGCACAAATTTTAAGGTTAAAAATCAATTTCTCAAGACATGGATAGAGCGCTTGTCTCCATTCACTTGTTTGTGACTCTTTGTATATTATCTTATGTAAGTGCGGACATTACTTTTGAGTAATAATACAATAGTTCCTCATTTAGTTAAAAAAAAAAAAAAAAAAAAAGCTTGTAAATACTATATTTCTTTGTTTGGTTTTTACCGTATAGATTTTTATTTTCTTTTTTAAAAGAGGTGTCTGTCCATACCACAAGAAAACACAAGTGTGTGTGTTTCTTTTTTACTTCCCTTTTTTGTCGTTTTCTCCTTGTTGTTTTTGTAGTACCTGTCGTTTTTCGAGATTATTATTAGTTTTTTCTACTCGGTACTATGTAACTCGTATTGTTGTGTTTATTGGGTTATTCTCGTCTTCTTGTAATTTAATGTTCATCTCATTTTTCTAGTTTGGGTTGCTTTCCAATTGTTAAGACTTTTTTAGCTCATTTTTCACCATTTTAAGGAGAACCTATATTTAGAACAAAAGTGTTTTTCAACAAAAAAATATACATACATATCTAAATTGATCTGAATCTAACTTACCAGACTCATTTTTTTCTTTCCCAAACACCCATCCTAGAATATTCTTAATTTGAAATGAAATTTTTTGAAAACAATAGAAACTTATGTTCTAAAATGAGTTTTGTATTGTTGCAAAGAAAAGGCTAATATAGATGTATTTTTTTTTCATTTTTTATTTTTTTTAATGATGAAACTTATTGTCTAAATTGGGTAAATAGGATACCTCATGAGTATCCGAACCCTCAATGGAAAAACCCGTCTTGTTCTCACCAATTTAAACGGGTTACAGAACAGACATGTGAAATGTTTAATTTTATTCTCGAGATGAATTGGTGAGAAGACTATCCCATCTCAAATAGACCCCATTATCATACCTATATATCCTGCATATGAGGCTTTAGCATCCCAGAAAAGAAAAGAATAAGAATAAAAATCATTGCTCTATTAAAATACAAGCAGAGCAGGTCATTTTCACATAAAAATTAAAATAAATAAATAATAATAAAATACAAGCAGATCAAAGTCAGAACGCTCGTCGTTATTCCAGTATCCTATCTCTCGTTGTCCTATTTGTTTTATTTTGTTACGTTACCCACATGTCCCCTTTCTACTTGCTGTCATTTTTTTCCCTCAGATTCTCGTCCTTTTATAGATTTTTGTCGTTGTTTAGGTTGTTGTCGTTTTCCACTGATACCGTTTTCCTCAGGCTGTTGATGTTTTCTTGTCGTTTCTCTTGGTTTTTATTTATTTATTTTTGATAACCTCGTTTCTTTTCTCTCTCTCTCTCTCTCTCTCTCTTTTTTTTTTTTTTTTTTTTTTTTTTTTTTTTTTTTTTTGAAAGCATAACTTGTTATCGTATTATAGCTAATGTCGCTTTTAAAACTGTCGTCGTGTTCCAATTTAAGTCCGTTCTTAGGTTGATGTCGTTTTCTTGATGTCATCATTCATTATAAGGATGTTGACCTTTTCTTGCAGTTTCTATTGTTTCAAGTTGGTTTCGTCAAAGTTAATGTGGTTTGTGTGTATTGTGATGCTTTCCTCGTGTTGTCCTTGTAGTGTCGTATTTTTAAATTGTCGTTTGCTATACTATGACGTCGTTGTTTGTTTGTTTGTTTGTTATATCAACTTCATATTGTGGTTGGTTATATCGTTTTAAGGTAATTGTTGTTTCTTGTTGGTGTCATTTTAAGTTAACGTTGTCTTTGCATTTTTGTTGCTTTTCATTATTTTTTTCATTTTGAGGTTATACTGCTGTTTCATGTCGTTATTTGTCGTATATTGTTAATATCGTCGTTTGTTTTGTCGAAGCCGTTTTATTTTCATTTTTATTCATTTTTTTCTAGTTGAGTTGGTGTGGTTTTTTAGTTGGTATCAGTTTTTTAGTTAATAAATGTTTTTCAGTTAATTCTATGGACTTAACGACCTAGAAACATGAAATTTAATAGGAAATTGACATCCACAGCGACGATGATGAATGAGGAATTTGGCATATATAAGGGCACACACAATAAATTTAAGGTAAAATTGGCTCAATGTAGGATTTTTCTTAGATTGATCAAAACGATGTAAGAGTTTGAGAGGATTAGAATAGGTAATTGGGTATATGTTTTAAGGTTCCAAAAGCTTCATAGAAGGTTGTAAAACCACCTTTTATCCTCCAACGGCTTCTTTTTCTAATAGCTAGAAAGAGAAGCCGTTGGAAGAAGGCCGACAACCAGTCTAAATTAGAGAATCATACAAATACATGTATAACATCTATAAACATAAAATCTTATGATCAAAATACCCGCGATCATGTAATTTTGTTATTTCAATCGACCAGCCTCTATATATTGTCATGTTTCTCAGTTTTTCATAAAGATCAGTTTTTAGTAGAGTGAAAGAAAATTCCAACGCTAAATTAACTTCATTATTGCTAAAAATGTGGCTTTAGACTTCAGAGCACTTCCAATAGATTGCAAAAATATTTTCAACATTTAAGGTATAATTTTTATTGCATGGTTCAAAAACAGAGATTGACATCTCAGATAAAATATTCAAAACTTGATCAGCGTATAAATCTTGAAATAAAATAACCCCATGCATGCTCTAACATTATACATTATTATGCTTGTGTTTGATTCACCGGTTGAATATGAGATTTTTAAGTTGGAGTTGGTTGACTTATCAAAAACTAGTTATAAATTTTGATGATTTTTCAGAAAAAGATAAAAAATGAGATGAAAAAATACGGTTCAGTTAGAGTTGAACTTAAACACCAAACAAAGCTTAAGAACATATAATTTAACCTATTTTTCAAAGTCTTTTTGATGTTCACCTTTGAAATGCTCATTCTGATAATACCTATCTTTACGCAAGAAAGTTGTGAGCACTTTCTCGAGTTTCTCTTTCAATATCTAAAAAATATTTGATAAGATTTAAGCTTCACACTCATATATTTATTAAAAAATCTCAATCAAAAAGTTTGTTATCTTCAAAACAACATTGATTTAATGAAGTCTTAGGGCCATTTCCAGAATCTAATTGGTTTTCAAATGATTGATCTATAAAAATTAAGCTGGCAAAACCAAAGGTTTCGTTGAAAAGTTTCTTCGTCCAAATATATCAACAAACAAAAATTGACCATAACATTACGGCTCAATTAATTAAATGCGATCGAGCGCATGCACATGAAGAAAAGAAAGAAAATCAGCATTCGAGCAAGAAGACCAAAATCAGTCACGTGTTTAATATGCATGTATACTCATAAATGTAATACACATATATGTATAAGCTAGCTAGACACACTCATATATATATAGGGATGGTTATTCTATACATAATGACATATATATATATATATATATTATATGTATAGACACATAATACGGCTATATATCCGCGGGGTCCGACGGAGAGGATGAAATTGACCTATAAATTTATAACATTTTGCGGCAATGTATTTGTTTTTTAGCATCCTCAAAGTTGGACTAATTCAAGTAAACTGTTTATTAATTATGTTAAAGAGCCTATTCTCACCAAAAAAAAAAAAAAAAAAAAAAAAAAAAGGCCATTTTGGAAAGTCAAAGAGAATGAGCTTATCGGGAAGAGGGAAACAATAAGATATACATACATCGATATATGTATATAAATATGTTATATATAATATTTATATTTTGGTTGAATACTTGCATGGGAAACATAAGGTTTTGGTTCGGGAATACAGTGTACGATTACGTCAACATCGTTTTTTTCTTTTCCCATTAAACCACTTCAATATTAGCTTTCTTTTGTTCGCTAGTGTTAGGGCTAAAAGAATACCAAATTTATACACATGTCGTATACATCAAGAACGTATATATATAAATATATCCAATTCACATATGGTTCATTCTCTGTCAATAATTGGGTACTCATCAGTTTATAAGTTTAACGTTTACAAGCATTCCGAAATCCGAAAGGTTAGAGAGAGAGAAAGTACTATCAACTACAAAAGAAATCCGAAATGAAATCTCACAAAAAAATTCCCTGAAAAATAAAAATCCACCACCGTTGAGGCTATAATATTAGATAGAGAAGTATTCGTTAGAGGCCGAAATGAAAGACTTTCGCCGCCAATTATAGCGATTTTCAAAAATCAAATAAAAGGCAAATTAAAGAAGGGTTAACGTTAGAAATTTCCACTTTGCATATTTCACACATCCCTATGCTTGCTCATCAAAGACAAAGACAAATCCAAATCTTCATCTTTTGTGCACTTTTGCTTCTAGATGTCAAGCAGAGATTTTGGTCACAACCCTTTTTTTTTTTTTTTTTTTTAAATGTTCTAGAGAGGTTGTCAAAGCAATACGCATCATGGTATAATATTTACCAAATTGTGTTAAATTAATTAGGAAAACATTATGATAAGAACAGAATTTTTGTCGTATTAGGAGATATATTATTGTTTTAATCATCATATTAACTTTTTAATATAATATATGAATGCCTATGTCATACAACTTTATATCGAGATATAGAAAATTGCTTAATCAGATTATTAGATAAAATGACAACTTTTAAAGATAAGATAAAAATAAAATAGTTTTTATACCATAAGTTTTCCAAATTATTAAGGGATAATTTACATGAGATAAGATACGAGTTTCTATCAACGTTGATAATCATACCATGTCTAACTTATGATGTAACGTTACATCAACATTATTGAGGAAAAGTATGAAGCTTACACTATTATCTTGTTTTTATCAAAATGAGGAAAATTAATTGATTAAACTATGAGCCTTAATTTCCTAAAAAACAAATGAAACTCAATTAATTAACCATTCACGTTTATTATATACAATTACGTAAAAAGATTAGCCATATGATGTTCTATTAAATTTTATACCTTTTCAACTTTTTTTTTTTTTGTTTCTTTAATTTATTTATATATATTTTCGTACAATTATTTTATGAGTAGCAATAATTTAAAAACGTTTACCATTCTCATTATCCAAATTATCAAACTACCCAAGCTAGTATCCCTTCGTGACCACATTGTTTGCATGTTATTCAATGGAGAGATAAAGAAACAGGAATGATTACGAGAGCCACAAAAGTCAATATCTTTGTTTCCTTCAAAAAAAAAAAAATATATATATATATATATATATGTGTGTGTGTGTGTGTGTGTCTCTTTGTGGTTGGGGGAAATCCTGCCGAAAAAACTAGAATTCTATTTAATTCTAATTAAGCTGCGTGAAAAGACAGAAGAAACAAATAATAATAACAACTTGCGGGTAAAAGGAAAAAAAAAAAAAAAAAAAACCATTTTCCCAAATATCAATTCCAAATACTTGATTTTTCAAAAATTATGAATGCTTTGGTGTACTGATCTACACACACAAACACACACACATATATATATATATATATATGTATATATATATATATGTGACTCTCCAGATGTTTGGGTTTTTCTTTCTAAAAGTCTCACTCATGAGAGAGTGTGTGTACATTTACTTGGGTTTATTAAAAAAAAAAAAAAAAAAAAAAAAAAAACCCTCTAGATGCTTTGGATGTCATATTTGGAATAAACTCCCCAAGATTATGGGTCAGTTTGATAATGAGTTTAGTTTATACTAAGTTGTACTTTTTCATAATGATTTTTATATTTTTCTGAAAAAGTTTTTTGTCTTTTCTGAAAAAGTTTTTTGTCTTTTTTGAAAAATTACTATTAAAACTTAAAAATCTTAAACTAAACTCATTCACCAAACATATTTTTACACTAATTTTATGATGGGAGATTTTTTTAATAAGGTAACCAAAGAGATATTTTATTTATTTCTTATTTACGCAATTAGTTTAGGATTGTCTTATGAAATTGAAATAATAAAAATTCGTAGCAATAGAGTATGCGAAATTAATAGAATTTAATAAAATCCCAACTATCATGTACATATATATATATATACATATATATTTTAATGTGTATAGGTTGAGTGCATGTCATGTGTTTCTAGATCTATGTTTAATTAAGGCTCCATTAATTATGACTCTAGAAAATTAGGTTAGTTTTTTAAAGAGCGTGTATGTGTTTCAATTCTCGTAGTTGCATGCATGTCGATTGCATGATTGTATATAGACCCATCTTATTTTTATGGTTTTTATATTTCTCTACAAATGCAAATATTATTCTTGGGGAGTTTTCTATCTTAAAGCATTATTATTCGGGGGCATTTGAGCACCCGACTACAGCTGAGATAAACAAATTATTTTAGAAAGAGGGAAATCTTTTTTTTTTTTGTTTTGTTTTGAGTGGGAGAGAGAAATCAATTTAGAACTTCTGAACAATAATTATATGATTAATTAGATATGATAACTAGATTAGGTGCGTTTTTTTTTTTTTCCTATTTATATTACCTGTTTGGAGATAATGTGGTTGTATTTACCTAGAAAAAATAAGAGAAATACATGGAAACGGTTTCATAAATACCCTTGGTATGTTTTTTTGCCCTTTGTTAATATTTGTTTGAATTTTTGACCTTTCATATTTATTTAATTGAAAGAAAAAAAAAGTGAAACTAATAAAATTGGAAAATATTCTAAAAAATTACTTTTTGAGGGGCACTATAAATCACCCTAAAATATTTAAAAAAAAAAACCCCATGTTTTAGCTTATTTTCAATTTTTTTTTTTTAAATTTCTTTTCTTGTCGGTACTTTGGCCTGGTTGTTATGTTATGGGTCTTTAAGGAGAGAGGCCCTCCCTACCCTTCCATAATTTAGACATTTTGTTCACTTTTTTTTTTTTTTTTGGGAAAAAGAGATAACAATAATTTTTCAGTAAATAATTAAAGCAAATAATAGGTCTTTAAAATATTAGAAGTAAATAGTAATAGATATAAAATTTATTAAGTAGATGATAAATTTACGTTGTAAATTTTACAAACCTGTTATTTATTTTAATTATTTTCTAAAACTATTATTTTTTATAATTCTCCTTTTTTTTTTTTTTTTTTTTTGTAAAGCCATGAGTTAGACTTTCGAATTAAAGAGGATAGGGATCGTATTCAACCACCAAGATGTTATTCCTTTGGCAGCAGGGGAAAAAAAAAAGATATCTAATTAAAATACATTAAAAAAAAACTGATAATTTCTTATGCAGAACTCACGATTTTAAAAAAATATAATCCCATAAAAGAAATTGAAAAAGGAAAAAAAAGAATTATAGGAGTCTCCAAAGCTGCATATTGAGTCACATGAAATGTCCTAAACTCATTTTACTTGCCGTTTGCACCAACCAAACTCATGAAATTGATTTAAACATGGCTATTTAATTTATGTGAAATGGCATATATAAATAAAACAATTTTTTAAAGAGCAAAAGCAATCTTTTTTTTTAATTTTTTTTTTCAAATAGCAGATAAATAAAACAATCCTACTCCTCAAAAGATATTCCCTAAACAGCTTCAAAAGCAGAATAACCAAACGGTATAATGGAGTCCTTTTAATTTATTTTATTTAAAAAGAAAAAAAGAAAAAGAAAAAGAAAAAAAGAATTAAAGAGACAAAACGGGTATAATTGAAGCACCCAGTTTGCCGCCCCAATTCTTTTCAATGAAAAAGAAATCTCATTTCTTCATAAAAGACAAGCACCCCAGGCCATATTTCTCACGCACACTTTTCCCTCTTTTCTTCCTTTTAATCTAATCCTTTACAGGCTTTTGTTTCCCCCAGATCAACTATGCCGTTACAAAATTTTCTCGTTTCAAGAAATATGAGAGACCACATTTATACTTTTTCATACTGTAAAAATAAAACATTAACCCAACGGCACCTACACACTTGATCAAAAGAAACGTACGTATATTAATAATTTTATTGAGGGATTTAGAGGTAATTTATAGCCTGTTTTAATATAAGTTTTTTAACAAAGTTTTATAAAATCAGTTAAAAGGTAATTTTAAAAAAAATAATTAATCAACTTTCTTAAATGATCAATTAATCATTAATCATATAATATTATTAATTTTATAAATTAATCCATTATTAATTAAGTATAATGTAAATCATCAGTTTTTAAGTCAATTGTTTACAATAAATTAGTAATTGACTAATATGCAAAATATATATATACATACACCAAACAGTCATTTTTTTAAATAAAAAAAGTTAGATTATGTATCAAAATTAAGCGAGTAAAATAGATTATCCAATCTAATTTTTTTTAATAATAATAAAATAATAATCAAAATATCAACAATAAACAAATATAACATGAAAAAGGACAGAGAGGGGAAGTGGTTATCAAGCATTAACAGAGGCGGCTCATCTATTAAGACCAAACTTCCCTCCTGGTCAATCCCTCCTCTTCTTCCTCTCTCCTTCCTCCGTTCTTCTTTCTCTCTCTCTCTCTATATTAATCACTGTTCCTCCATTGCAGTCCATACTCCTCCAACCACCAGAGACACAGACAGAGAGAGCAAGAAATCAGCCCTAGCAGCAATGGAGCTGGAAGTGGCGGTTCCTGTCCCGCCCGTCGACTTCAACTTCGACAGCGCCTGCTCCTCTCCCTACATGACAGCTCCGTCGAGTCCCCAGCGCTTCGGCAACTTCATCTTCTCCGCTCCGGCCAGCCCCACTCGCATCTCCTCCTTCTACCGCGACCTCTCCGTCCCCTTCCGCTGGGAGGAGAAGCCCGGCGTTCCCAAACCATCCTCCGACCCTACCACCAACCGCGACGGCGACGGCGACGACGAGGATTTCGAGTTCAATTTCAGCGGCCAATTGGATAGGCCTTCTCTCTCCGCCGCCGACGAGCTCTTCGACGGCGGCAAGATTCGGCCTCTGAAGCCGCCGCCGAGATTACAGACCACCGCCGGCGCTGCTTTCGGCGGAGATTATGTTCCAGGAGCTTCTAATTCAGCTTCTCCGAGATCGCCAAAATCGCCGAAATCGAGGATTTCTCAGGGGAAGAGAATGGTCCAGGAAGCGCTAGCAATGTCGCCGAGACGGAGAAAGGATTATGAAATCGATCCGTTCACCGCCGCCATTGAAGAGACTCGCAAGAAGGAGGAGAATCAGTATCTCAACCGGGAAGAGAAATTAGGGCTAATAATTCGTCGAATTTCGATCGTAAAGGAACCAGGTCTCTGTCTCCGATGAGAATCTCGGACGTCGTCTTGGAGCCGGAGGATATCTCGGCGCAAACTACTGCGACGATCAACTTCGAAGGCGTCGAATTCCAATTCGGCGTACTCCGTCGATCCTGTCGGCGTTCTCCTTCGCGACGGACTACAAGAAGTGGAAACTGAAGACTTGTTGCTGTTCCGGAGCGCGTCGGAGGGCCGAGCGCCGAGAAACGACGACGTTCTGTCGCGGTCGTCCAAATACGCCGTGCTGTCCTCCAGGAGGAGCACGGCGAGCAACGAAGACGTGCGGAACTCGAGCTTCCGGTCGACTGATAGCGTCGGGTCGGTCAGCTCGAGCGGAGAGGGGTTCCAGTGTCGGCACACGAGCTGCATTACACGGTGAACCGGGCGGTGTCGGAGGAGATGAAGAAGAAAACTTTCCTGCCGTACAAGCAAGGCCTCTTGGGGTGCTTGGGGTTCAACCCTGGTGTGCATGACATTTCTCGCAGGGTCGGTTCCTTGTCACGCACTCGATGACCCGACCCTGAATCAAACCCGATCCCCCAACCCCGACCCTGATTCCCGACATCGATCCTCAACTGGATTAATTACTTTAATTAATCCGGGTTCATCCTTGTTGATTCATCAATATATACAGTAGATTTTTTTTTGTTGGAATTTTTTTAATAAATTTTCTATAGTAAATGATTCGTTTTACCGTGGTTTCTTCTGTCACAATAGAAAAATGAAATGAGTATATCAATGACAAAAGGATATTCTTTAGTTTAGAAATTACAAAACAGTGTGTCATGATTATGTTTTGGTGGAAAGCTGTGTTGGTTGATATAGTTGAAAGTCTTAAAATGTGCCATATATATGAAATGTTTAACTTCTCTCTCTAATTGAATTTGTGTTGGATTTTCTTTATCACGGTTGAACATTGCTTCTCTCTATCTTCAAAGAACATTAATTTGGTCCAAAATTTTGTCCAAAATTTATCGAATTGCGGGAATAGATTAAATAAGGACATTTATTTGAAGGTATTCAGCAATAACAGAGGAAAGTTAGCTTTGTACCAAAAGTGAGAGGGGAAAAGAGCAAAAGGACAAAAGAACTAAGAATAAAGATGTCTTATATTATTGCATATTTTAAAAAAAATAAAAAATAAAAAATAAAGATGTCGCCTAATTATATGACAGGTAGAGTTGGGTTCTAACTTTTATTAACTTTTAAAACGTGATTGGAAAAAGAGATGAAAAGATAAACAGGGATTTTTAGTGACTTTTAATCGGTGTATATGATCAAAGAAATTTTATATGTTAAATTGTAATTTTTGAAATAATCGTTCATAAATCAGACCGTTGAAAAATTAATGTTACAATTAAAGAGCAATTATTGTTAATAGTGTGTGATAAGAATTTCTTTCATAAAAGCTCTCTTGAAATTGGTCGATTTTACTCATACAAAATACTTTTTTCATTTTTTCTTTTTTATTGGGAAACAAAGCAATATTCCTTTTGATCTATATTTTGGATTTGTAGCTAGAATTTATAGCAAACCGAGCTACACAGGGACTGGTACATTTGGGAATGATATCACAACATGCCTAAATCAAAGGAAAAAGCAAAGGCAAGAGATCATGAGGGGTTAGATCACACATGGGGTGGTGTAATATTTCTAAAATCATAATCATTAGGTTTTTGATAATCACGTTAGTGATGTTATATTGCACCGTACTACATATATAACTATATAACTATATATATATATATATATATCTGTAATTGGGTTTGCCAATAGTCAAACAAAAGGTGAATTAGTAAATTGACAATTATTTTTTTTTTACTTGAAAAAGAAATTAACCGAAAGACGAAAGAGGAAAAAAGATTTAAAAAAAAAAAAGACAACTAACAAAACCAATTCCTTTTCTTTTCCAATAATAAGTGGCCATCATTTAGCTTCGCTACGCATCACTCCAATCTGCTGCAATGATGAATAGTGACAAAGGTGGGGCTCTCTAGTTACTTTCGAATGCTGGCATGCTTATTTATAACTCCTACTTTCTTGCACAAAACTATAAATAAAGAGTGTGCAACCAACAGTTATTTCGTAGAATAAATAAAAATAGACATATATATATATATATATATATATATATGAGCCAGTTCTTTTTGCTGACACTCTACTTTGTCAGATAAGAATGGCCGTCGCTTTTAAGGTTTTTAAATCAAAAAATAAATGATGCTAATAATAAAAGAAAGTATACTATAATACAACTTATTATGTTGTTTCATCTCTTTCTATCAAAGTCGGATAACATACTCATCTATATATATATATATATATAATAAGGTAATTCCAGCAAAATAAAAGTGTACAAAATGTATTGCAGGAGTAGATCCCAACAATTGG
>CM046384.1:11889599-11975599 GCA_025413485.1 Ficus microcarpa | reverse complement strand
GTCAACGATTCTTTCTCAGCGTTCTCCAGGTCACGATGAACAGAAAACGAGTAGGCGTTTTTAAATTTTGGGTTTGATCACACACTTGAATTTTGATTCACTTTGTGTTCTCAACTCATGAGACAAAGTGAATGAGAAGAGGAGAAGAAACTCTCTAAATAAAAAGTACGTATATATTTTTTTTCCGTCAAAAAGGAATTAAATATATCTTCTCTTTTTTAATTACATCGTATGTACCTTCTTTTTAGTATTATAGAGAAAAATAACTGACATTTTAATTAATTAATTAATTCACAACTTTTCCATGTGGAACAATATGCACACGCCCACTAACTCTATATAGTGGGTGTGTTTTATAGATATATTTTGAACTATTCAAAATAAAATAACCGATACTTTCTCTTCCACATGTATTAAAATTCAAAATTCAATATTCCACATACATTTTATGGATATTATGTAAACCATCATATGGTGTACAATTATGATGTGGTCCTTATCAGTTACCACACTGTATAATCTTTAATTTAAAACTATTTTAAATTTATTTTAAATAATCATATTATTTAAAATATAAATTAATCCAATTAATTTGTTGTGTGAATATTAATATAGAATTCTCAATTCTAAATTAATAAATAAACCCAACATAAAATAATGTTCATATGACTCAATGGAGCCGTTGAGAGGAACTATAGACTTTATAATTTTAAGCGACAATAATTTTGACAATTAATTAACACCTTAACTAAAATATAAAATTATTAATTCCAAATTATTCTACTAAAAATTTGGAATTTCACTCTTAAAATTATAAAACTAATTATATTTAAGTGATTTGAATTGCCGATTGATATAATCACTATATATAAATTAATCTTCCATAAACGGTTCATAATTAAAACTAGGTATTTTCTGTTAACCTCTTTAACTATATCTTTCTCCTTAAGTACCATTGATTTTCTAATGAATAATATATTTATGATCTAGTTATAAATTGAGCGCTTTTATTATTCATGTCCCGAATCAATACTTATGGGAACCGTCCATCTGACTTCTTTACAAAGGAATGAGTTTCATCTTGTATATTAATATTCTCGACTACTTATTATATTATATTTCTAATATACCAAGAATTTGACACTATTCATTTGTGTCATTACTCGATATGTCAAAAAAAATATGAAACAATAAATAAGAGTATATTAATTACTCAGAATTAAGATCGTTTCATATATGACCATCATTGATTAATTTAGAATGCTCTATATGACAACGAAAATTATTAGAGATTCATAATTAATCGTGTTCTAATCCTATATAATCAAATTATATAAAGCGCTTTTATTCCAATAATCTTATTATTAACAATCCGAATAAGATTGTTTCATTCAGAATGTAATGAACTACACTAGTAATTTTAAATTAAAGATCCCAACTTTAATTTTTAATTACAAACAGATTTAGATTATTTTACTTTAAATATTATCCTCATGTATATAACACTAATTTACAATATTTAAAGTCACATTTAAATAATCTAGAGTTTTCGATATTTATAAAGCATCTAAACATGCATGCAAAAATAATATTGAAAAAATCCTCAAATTAAATCAGTAAAATAATACATCTCATTTGTTTATGGACACATATCAACAATATCTTCGAACGCAGAACAAGCAAGCATCAAAAGGACTATGCGCATTCATACCCATTCCATCACCGGCATCATCTCAAGTCAGTTACAGGAATTACAGAAACATCAACGTTTACCTGGGGGTTTCCGGCTGGAGATGCCATCTGGCGTCTTACTACTCTCTCCGAGCCTGTTTCCTTGGTCATTTTGAGGCGCCGGAGAGCCTTAAATTCGGCCAACCGAAGACCAGCATTCTCCAAAACCTCCTCAGGTGTGAAACAGTTCTAATTCCTCCACACAAACCAGAGGTCTCAGACCGCAACTCGCATCAGGTGGTGGATTGCTAAACCCACCGGAATAGGGTCTCGCAACTCACAACTAAAACACGGGATTTTCGCTGAATCTAAACAATCACACTAGATATGGAATGATTTTCAGCGTAGAAGCTCGGTTGCTGATAAAAATGAACAGAAGTTGGAGATTCTCACATAGAAACGAATCAACCAACAAGATATGAGATAGAACATCAAAAAATAGACCACATACCCAATACACTTATCAAAATTACTTTCAATGTTTCCATTGAGCTTAATCCCGAATTCATGTATACTCTCAACCAAACAAAACAAACAAACAAACAAACTAAACTAAACAAATAAGAAAACAGAGAAAGGAATTGAAAAAAAAAAAAAAAAAGAAAAGAAAGAAAATTAGAGAAAGCAAACAAAATTTCCCGTCCATCAAAAAAAAAAAAAAAGAATTCTTTTCCCCAGACCAAAACTCTTTAAGCAATAATACAAATACAATCACAAAGACAGAGACTAGAGATTCCAAATTCAATCCAGCTACAAAAATTCATGACAACTACAGATTTAGCTAAAACAGAAGCTAGACCCACCACCCTAATCCAATCACGATATTGATAAGTATAATCTAAGAAAGCCACTCTTTGTAAAGTTTCATTTTACACGCTATTGATAACTGCGCCATACTCCAGTTAAGAAGCCCCGTTGGCAACAGCTGCAGCGTGCTGCGGCACAGCATATCCGTATCCGCCATAACCTCCATGATGCGCCCCGTTCCACTGGTTACCCGAATCTCCTCTCCACTGTTCAATTCCAAGTAATTACAAGAAATCAACAAACCAGAACCAGTCACAGTAAGAGAGAGAATGCCTAGGGATCCTAGTATCAAGAGAACTAGTACTTCAACTATTGATTCTGACCACAAGTAGTAGTAAGATACCGCGAAATATCAAACAGGTTCAATGAGAAGCTAGTAGATTAAAACTAGATGAATTTAGGAGGTTCATGGGGACCAAAAAAAAAAAAGGGGTTGACTATGTATTATGTATGCCTGTTAGGGTTAGACTAAAGCTTAACGTTTTCGTACTTTCCACGATATTCAATTATGACAATTCAAACCAAAATAAGACATACTAATATCGAGGAAAAAATAAAAAAAAACAACTGTTCTCCCGAATCAGGCAGTTCAAGGAAAATTATTAAATTTGTCAACAAACAATATGCACAAAGCAATTTTTTACCTGCTTGTTCCCTGGCGTGCGACCCCATGAAAGACGAACTGTTTGCTTACCGATTACTGTCCCATTAAGAGTCTGGATTGCGTTTTCAGCACTCTTTCTGCGAGTAGAGACAACATAATGGGATTCAGTCCAGCGACATTCAATTTAGTTAGCTTGCTCTCAATGGGCTTCAGCATAAATTTAATCATGGTTTCAATGATTGCATAACAACAATGGTACCTGTTGGCAAACTGTACAAAACCACATGCTTTTCCAGCCGGTATTTTCACAGAGACAATTTCACCAAACTGAGAAAAGGGTTGCCTCAGATCCTCGTCACCCACATCAGAATCAAGCCCTCCAACAAAAATCTGATATAAATTAAAGGTTAGCAAATCATTTATATATATGTGCATGTATATAAAAATACATGGGTGTATGTATTAGATGAAAAATATGAAGGACTTGAACTCACAGTTGTGTTATTCGACTCACTGTCAGGCTGACCTTGGGCCACAGCACCATTTGAACCATGTCCACCAGCCAACACCAGAGCTAGGGGGAAAAAAGGGAAAAATGAGCTTACAGTACAAATAATTATTAAAAATAGAAAATCTTTTCAGTGATAACATCAGTAAGTTAAATAACAGTTTGAGCAGTTAGATTGCTTCTTTAAAATTGGGGTGGAGAATTTTCAATTAAAAAAGGGGGGAGAGAGAGAGAGAGAGAGAGAGAGAGAGAGAGAGAACCACTTAAAGATCTAAGTGTCCTCTTTCTATGATAGAAATAGAGTCACCCATAGATTCAACAAATTCTGGTCATTGGTACTTTAACGCACTTTTGGGTTTTAAAAAAAAAAGAAAAGAAAAGAAAAGAAAATGAAAATTTGCTCGGTACGGTCCAGATGATGTATGAAAACACATACAATCAGTTGAACCATCAACAAGTGAAGGTTACTCCCTTAAGATGATTAAACAAGATAGGTTAACTGAAAAAATGAGACAACTAAAGTTATCAAGTAAGAAATAGAAAAAGGGATAAGAATGCAAACACAGATGTAATTAAAAGCTAAACAAATAGGTAAAACACTTCATACAGCTTCTTCTTCTTCTTTTTCTTCACAAGTTCTCAAGAACAACGAGGGGAAAGTAAGTCGGAGTTATTAAAACAAGTTCAGAACATAAAAACCACTAGCAAACAAGTTTGGACATAACACTAGTCAATGGACCGATCCATGAATACTACAATCAACACTTGACAAAATTCATTCAAACAACATCACAGATGCTAGCATATCCTCACTTATGAATAAACATTCTTATGAGGTCTCCGATTTTCAAAACAAAAGGCTAGGAGGATAGTTAACATACCTTGTGAATTATACTGTTGCGGATACCCAGGTGATTTTTTGGGGGTTGCAACACCTACGCGCATGGGTCTGCTCAAGCAGTACACTCCATTCATTTCGGATATGGCCCTAGACCTCTCATTTTCATCACTAAACCTAACAAAACCGTAGCCTTTTGAACGGCCGGTATTTGAATCAATAACAACTTTAGCAGCTTTAACAGATGAAAATCTACTAGAAAAAGTCTCTTGCAACAACGCATCAGTCACGTCTGCAGCCAAATCTCCTACAAATATGGATATATCAGAACCAGACTCTGATCGCTTTTCACCCGTACTGAAAGTCGCCCAATTTAAACGGAAGGGCTGCTCTGTGTTTGGCATCAGTGTACCGTTAAAGCTCTGCAAAACTTTCTCAGCTGCTGCACGTGAATAAAACTCAATAAATCCATATCCTTCTGACTGCCCAGTTTGTTTATTGCGGATAACTTTCACCGAGAGAACCTGCAAGAAATTTGACGCAATAGTCTAGAGCCAGAATAAACACAAGGTGCAGGAAAAACAGCTGATTCTAAGAAGAGAAAAGAGGGAACAAAATTGTAAGATAAATGCCATTAGTTCGAGCCTGCTTGGTTGCACTTTTGTTTTCTGTTCATAGTTAAAACAGAAATGAAAGGCAGAAATGGCTCAAAACAAAGCTGACTACAAAGAGAAGTTAAGAAGGATATATTTTCCATCCTTCGACATAGTTTCGGCCGTGGAAAGAAACCGAAAAATCACCTGCTTTGAGCATAAGATTCTAACTTATAAGGGCTAGCAACCAACTGAAAATACCTCAGATGGGAAAGGCAACAGAAGACAAACTACCATTAACGACCTCAGATTTACATAAAAACGTTCAGACGATAAAATTGAAGTCCAAAACGGTACTCAAACCGGATTTTTCCCACGAAAATTTGAGGAGAAATTCATAAACTAAATAAAATGAATCTAAATTTAAGATGAACTAACTAGCAATCTGAACTAAACAAGTTCGATTCAGTTAATGTTAATTTAGGCATTGAAAAGATCAATATTACAAGCTCCACTCAAACATGTTCTGCACTTCTCGACATTCAAACAAACACCCAAAAAACGATCTAAGTTATAACATACGAAACAACAAGAACTAAAACGAAAACTCCAAATCCAAATTCAAACAGAAGGAAAAAAACAAAAACAAAAAACAAAAAACAAAACAAAAAAAAACAAAAAAGAGAAAAGAAACCTGTCCAGTGTGAGCAAAACAGGAGTGGAGGTAAGACTCCTCCATCCAGTGGAAGAGGTCGCCGGCCCAGATGGTCCTGATCTCGTCCTGTTTATGGTGGAGGGACTGAGCCGCCACCAGCTGCTGCTGCTGCTTCGGGTGGTACTGCTGGTACGACGGCAGCGGCGGCGGAGGAGCCTGGTGGTACTGCCCGGGGTGCTGGTTGTAGGCTGCGGCGGCGGCGGCGGCGGCCATGTAATGCTGCGGGTACATCATCATCTGCTGCTGCATCATCACCATCGCCGTCGCCGGGTACTGCATCCCTCCCATCCACTGCTGCTGCTGCTGCTGCCACTGCTGCTGTGGCTGCTGCTGCTGTTGCCGATTCAGATCGCCTCCTCCGTTGCTCGTCGCCTGCTGCGCCATATATATTTTATAAAAGATATGTAAAGATGTATAGATATGTGTTATTTATATATATATATATATAAATAACCCAGTTGGCAGTAACCCCCTCCCTCTCTCTCTCTCTCTCTCTCTCTCTAGAAGTGTTTGGAGAGAGATGAGCTGAGCTTGAGTTTGTAGGAGGAGGAGTTGGAGGAGGAGAGAGAGGGAGGCTGAAATCGGTAAGAATGGGTTTTAAAGGGTAGCGGTAGATCTTGGTTTTTTTTTTTTTTTTTTTTTTTTTTTTCAGTTTTTGGGTGTATAATTGTTGTGTGTATTTTATTTTGTAAATATGTATAATATAATATAAATATATACAAATTAGCTGTATTGTATTTGACTATTTGCCTATTTTGATGTTTTTTTTTGCTAGTGCCAGTACAAGTACTATTAGTCTATTACGACCTCGTTTACAACGACTCTTCTCTCTTTCCTTCACTTTTGATTTTTGAGGAGTTTTTTAGTAGATTTTTTAAACCTTGGTTTTGCCGTCCGTGAACTTTTTTCTGTGGGACCCTCTGGCTAGCTAGGTCACTTGACTACTTGCACATTTGCATATGCTATATGCTATTTATAAGCACCTCACAGTGATGTTTCAACTTGCTCTTTTTTTTTTTTTTTAATCTATTTTTATATGTTTATATATATATATATATATATCTCACTTTGTCTTTTGTCCTCACAACGAAAAATTAAAATAAATGTTCTAGGATCTTGTGAATAAAAGAACAATGTGAATGTTAAAGGGTGGTTCGGATGATTTTGAATATCATCTGTTAATAACAATAGAAGGCGAATTTGAGATTTATATATGAGATCTATTATTATGTTAAGTAAGATTTTTATGTAGGGTTTCATCGTGTTGTCACGTGAATCTCACGTGGATCTTCTTTTATGGTTTTTAGTGTTTTTTCGGAAAATATGAAAAAGTGAATAACATTTGCGGTTGCATTATCTTGAAACGGATGTTTTCTGTTTAAGAAAGATGTACCCTTAAGTAGTGACTTCATTACCTCTAGAAACGGATGTGCGAGATTCACATAGATTTTATATAGAGTTTCATCCTGTAAGATTCATGTAGATATGATATTGTGAGATTCACGTGGATTTTATATAGGATTTCATCATGTACTCAATTTAAATTAGCTGAAGATTGCGTGTCACTGATATTTGCACCTCTTTTATCCTAAATTATTTTGTTAAAAAATATATAAAAATGTTATGACAACCAAGATTCTTAAAAAAGAAGATTATATCTTAATTTGTAATTCACTTGCATTAAAATCCTTGGGAGTGGGGTTTTTTTTTTTTTTTTTGTTTTTCCTTTTTTCATGTGCTACAATTTTTAGAGCCTTCATGGATGGATTGATGGTAAAAATTCTCTTTTCATGGTTTAAATAAAAACTTTAAACGGATGAGAATACGTAGAAATGCAACAAGATAATAGCAAGGGGAAGGAGGAAAATGTACTCGTTTACATTACTTGAGCCAAATGTTAAACTAAGGATATTATATATATATGTTATTTTTCATCATCACAAGGAAACTTAGATTAAAGTTTACGTAACAATGTGAGAGAGTTAATAAATCTACATATATATATATATATATATATGTTTCTTGTATTTATTCTCGGGTTTCTGAAATCATCCTCTTTCTCCTTTGAGTAAAAACAAACCTTTTTGTTGATAAAAGGAAGTGGTCGATTTTACAACAACGCTGTTGTTGTTGGGTTTTTTTTTTTTTTTTTTTTTTTTTTTTTTCCTTCCTTCTCTGACTTGAAAAAACGTTGTTGAAAATAGTTTTAGAAGGTAATATGTTAGGGTTTTTTTTTTTTTTAAGACAAAAAATAGTTTTCAACACAACGCGTTGACTACACCTTTTTATGAATTGCAATGCTGAAAAGGTCCTATATCTTTACTTTTTTTTTTTTTTTTTGGAGGTTTTTACCAAAATTTCTTGCCTTCAGTTTTTAACCTCTTTCATTTCAGCAAGTTATGTTGTTCAAAATTTCATTGACTTTTCTTTGAAGAAATGTATTATTTCTTTTTATTGTTCTTTATTTTTTCCCGGGACCACACAAAGCTTATTCCGCACGAGGATCACGAGTGCAAATTGGTTTTATTTTCCAATTGAAGAGAAATTAAAGCTGTGTATTTGGAAGGTGACAACTATTATTTCGGTCCATCAATAAAACTTTGACCAACACGTGCTTGATTTGCTCCTGAAGAAGCCATCTTCACTGCATTTTAAAAACACGTAACTTTTGCAGGTCAACCTTGTCATTCAAGTCCTCTTACAACGAAATTTACGTCAAATGTTAACATATAAATAAATAAATCATATCACCAATTCTACAAATCAGGTAAAAAAAAAAAACCGTAATTTTCTTTATTGATTAGATAGCTGAAACACAACAAAATAACCCCAAAAAAAAAAAAAAAAGAATTAATGGAATGATAAATAGAAAGGCACCAAAAAAAAAAAAAAAACCAAACCAAACCAAACCCGACAAAAGGTGCTGCAACCAAAATTTCAACAGGGAAAGAGCCCTGTTGGCTCCTGCAGCTGAAAACGAGTAAAGAAAAGTATGTTAAAAGAGAAGAAAACATGATTAGTTGGTACGTGTTTGGTTTGTGGATCCGGTCTGAAATTTTTTAATTTGAATCAGGCTCGTCGTCGTCTGGTGACTTGGTTCTGTACATGATCATCACTAATCAGGTTTTTTTCTAATTAATTTTTTCATCTCTGATAATCCGCATGGAGGAAGCTTTCATATGGTGTTCCGGTGAGCGTCTTTTGAACATCATCCCAATTCTCAACCAGATTGGACAATGGACCTCTATGTATCTTCACCTGACGACTCCTCAGTTCCATCCTCGGAACCTTTAGAAAATCTTGGACATCTCCTAGCTTCTGCAAGCATGCAAATAAAAAAAATTTACTTCGCGGAAAATAAAAACCGCTGATATTTTTCATAACGATCCATCTCAAAGTTAGCTTACCAGAAGGAAAACATAAAAGGGAAATTTTATCTTTGTGTTTGTATAGACTGCTTACAGTGCGGTTTTTGACTATATCCTCGTAGTATAGGATGATATGCCGCGTGCTCTTGAAGTACTCCAAAGCTTTAGCAGTAGTGTCTGCTACTTGCTTCAGACTTGGTATCAACAATGTTGCATTGATGGTAGGCTTGTATCTTGCTAGTATTTCTGCCTGAAGAAATTTTCATAAGAGGAGTTAAATATCTAGAATATCGAAATATATTTTCTGATTTTCTGCGTATGATAGAGAAAGAGAAACCTCGAGGGGAGAATGCACGTGAGACTTATGGGTCCCGTTCAGTGGCTTAAAATCTCTATCATAAGAATTCGCAAGTATTGAGATCATTCTGCGCAAAAGGTTTCGCCGAAAGAGAAAGATAGCAGCAACACCTCGAGTTTTGAAGTACTTGACTATTTCTTCATGATTTTGCATCAAACCCTGCATATATTGTTCAATCAGTCGGAATCTTTTCTGTTGCATAAAGCAATATCTTTTCTCTATTCTGTGGGCGAATACGGCATAATTCAAAGACTCGTTTGGTAAAACACTATGCTAAACAGAACATTCACTAGCATCCAGAACATGTCTTCCAAGGTCTTCTTTTTCAAACACATTAAGGCCTTAAAGACTAGTACTTTTAATCAATAAACAATCTTCAGACTTATTCACGAATCTCCATCTGATAATTGGGAAAAGCCATGCTTGTCTTTCAACCTGTTACTATTATACTGTCAAACATCACTCGGTTCTATTCTATTCAGGAAGTTCCAATATATTAAAGCTATCCAGTTTATACATTAAGAGACATCCAATTTCTTCAAGCAACGAGATGCATTCTCAAAGAAAAAAAAGAGCAAGCGGCGTACAAGTCATCAGTATTATTTGAACTTTGACCATATAAATCTTAAATCTTAATTACAGTTGTTTGGCTAATTCTGAATCTGCTGCGATTTTCTTTCCCTGATTCTATATCATCTAAACAACCCGATATGGACCCATTACATCATGTGATCAGATTCAGCTATTTTTGTGATAAACTCGTCAAGTCTCCATTGGGGTGTAAAAGAAGGAGCTGGAAGAAGACCAGGCCAACAAACATGGCTGCCGACATAGCTTAGATAACAAGCCAGACAATGTACTTGTTCTTCGAAAGTTCGCACGTAGTCAACTTTGCGATCAAAGTAAACCATTTCAAATTTGTTGTTGGAGTATCTGAGTTTTACTTATATGGTAATGGGAGACTTTATCAGTAATCACAGACAAGCAATTAACCGTGCAAAAAAATTGAACACCATAAACATTTCACATATCATAAGATTTTCAAAATCTCTTCACTTATTACATGTAGAGAACCGAAAGACGTGATCCATTTTCTCCAAATTCAGATATGCACTTATCAAATAACAAGCTTGCTATGCATGTCGCAAGGAGTGAGAAAGACGAGTGTCCGCTCAGATATGCACACATTCTAACCAGATGGAAATGAATTAAATGCAAGGCTGTTTGTCTCCAAACCAACTAAATAACTGCATAACCAAGTAGCATATGTTGAAAATACAAAAAATTCAGAGTAGAACTCACCTGATTAAGCATCCACTTCAAGCCAACTGCAGCCGTGCACTCGTTCTTTGAAGCACTACTGAACCAGTCTAGATTATAAATTCTATCCAACGTCTCTACAATCGTCGACATGTTACTTCTCCTAACTTTAACAGAGAAAATCTCCCCGTTCGAGCTAATGTTAGTATGATTGTTCAATAATGTCTCAAACCACCCACTCCCCGACCTCTGCATCGACAAAATGGCAAAATACCGCACAGGGTTGCTCGTACATTCAGCCCTAGTAGTACAAAAACAGTAATGTCATCGCATTTCAAAAGAACCCAAATCCCGAAAACCAAATATCACCGGCAATGTACCTGCTATAAGTTTCCGGTTTCGGGTAGTGCACATAAGGAACTTCCTCCGGCTCAATATTTGGTTCCAGTAACAGCGGCCTGTCAATTACCTCAAGATCTAAATATCTGGTCTTGTTGCGGGTGCTAACTTGCTTTAGACAAATCGAGCATATGTAAACACCACAGACCATGGCAAAGACCAAGACAATCATCCTCAACACCAATGGAGACTTCTTGGGCACCTTTATGATAAAAACATCCTGTAATGACTAAACCTTAGCTTCTCCCAAAAAAAAAAAATTAATTAATTAATTAATTAAAATAAAATAAACAAATCACAAAAAAATCGCTCAACAAAACAAACCCTTATGGGGTTCACACTGATTTAGCTCCGCAAAGGTCAAAAGTTCATCACATGAGCATGATTTTCAACACAATTTTGGCAACCAGAAGCTTGTGCAAATTTATGTCTTAGCTAAAATTAGCTACATTTGCGTTCCGTACAAAGATGAAATAATTTATAAACAAACACTTACAAACTATTCAAAAATAAAGAAATCTTGAAAAGGGAAGCCAAAAATACATGGAAAAATTTAAATAAAACACCTGATTAATCAATACTCAGATCGGAAATTTCCACATGCAACCCATTAAAATACTATCCTAGAGAAATCCTATAACGAAATTCCACAGATAAAATAAAAGAAAACCCATTTCTTAATCTTAACAAAAACGAAGGAAAAACGACAACATTAAGGAAAAAGAATGAATTGGGCAGACCTTGGTGAAGGAACAGAGATCGTCGGCCATAGTTTTTGAAGCTCAAAAAGGAAACCAACGAAAAGGCATTGGGCAGCTCGGATTCTTCTCCGCTTTATTTCCCTTAAAGCTTCCTTTTTTTTTTTTTTTTTTTAATAAATTCCTTTGTATAATCCTAACTCATAAGATCAATCAAAGAAAAACTCAAACCCCAAAAACCAAAAAAAGAGAGAAACTTTTTCGGTCTTTTTTCTTTTTCCCCTCCCCTTCTTCTGTTGAAAAAGGAACAAAAAATGATTAGATGCTTCGACCGTTGGCACGCTTACCGTCTTCTCTTCGCCTTCTCTTGTTTATTTATTTATTTTAAGTTAATTTAATTTGTAAAAAATAATATAATATGAAGCTTTTTCCATGAAATCTACAGAGATTTTCCGCATTCTAGTGAAGATTTTGAGGAGGAAAAGTGAAGAGGTCGTTACGACGTCGTTTTTGAGGTTTTGGTCCTCCCTTCCGACAATAATTCACGGCATCCACGTTGACAATTTCATCCCTGTTTTCATAGTTTCCCGACCGTAAAGATGCTGCAATTGTGGGGAGCTCTACAAGGCTGACCTTGTCTTTTTCTTTCTCTCTCTTTTTTTTTTTTTTTTTTTTTTTTAATAATTTAATTTATACCCCTCTTTTTTTTCTTTTTTTTTTCTTTTTTTTTTTTTGCATATTAAAATTTTCTACTAAATTAAACTTCTCATAATTATTTGTTGTTCAGGGATTTTGAGCCTATATTCAATTTATCGCTAATTTACCAAAAAAAAATGTATCGCTAATTATGATATATATTATATTCTATAGGAATTTTTGAAAATTATAGTAAAGTTTTTAAAAATAACAAATTGTAACAAATTTTTATCGATAAATTTTTAGATTTTTTAGTAAATAATAAATTTACAGATAAATAATAGTAGGTTCTCATGACAGTCTGACTCTGTTTATGTCAAGGAGAGAGAGTAGGAGGGGAGGATTTAGTAATTTTGATATTTTTCATGTATAAATAATATGAATATGCTTTTTGTTATTAAGTTTTAAAAATTATGTTATAATTTAAAATTAGAATCTCTAAATATGTTATTTGACTTTTTTCTCTCTCTTTATTTATCGTTTATTATTATATTTTTAAATTGCTTGAAATTAATTTATTATAAGGTGATGTTATTGAATCCTCACTGTAAAGTTTTTTTTTTCTTTTTTTTTTTTGTGGGAGGGGGGGGGGGAGCTATTAATTTCGTATTAGCTTGAATCTTCGTAAGAATATCAACGACGTACCAACCAATTTTCAATACAAAAGAAAACGACATGCCAATCAAAATGGAAAGAAATTAGTTTAGGATTGAACTTAGAAAATGGACAAAATCATTATCTGTGTGGGCCTACTCTAGGGCCCAAACATATCCCAGGGATCATCTCTCTCTCTCTCTCTCTCTCTCTCTCTCGCTTTTAAAAGGACTGATTTTGTTGCTCTTGACCCCATATTGATAGTGGCTAACAATGGGTCAGTGTACAGGCATGATGGATTGGAACAAAAACAGTTGGATTTAGGTCAGCATTTTAGGCGAGGAAAATGATGGTTTTGCCCCTTCTTGATGATGGCTGACAATGGGCCAATAAGGACGTGGTTGCATTGGAACATTATTGGGTCAGGCAAGCATTCTGACCCAACAAATCCGGTGGAACAAACCATCGGTGATAGTGATATGATGATAATCCATGGTTTTTTAGATCTCCCCCGGTCTAAGCATCCTTTGAGATCAAATTAATGTTTCTTGTAAGAACTATAGGTTTTCATAGGATTGGCTGTCTCTAAGTTAAGCCTTCCGTTTGGTTAGTCCGCTTGAATTAGAGTTAAGTTTTGAAAATATATATTTGGTTGAAAATAAACTATTTGAAGTTAAATAATGTGAAAACTTGAAATGTGTTAAGCATTATGGATATTGATCTGTTCCTCTCGAAATTCTATACATTTAAAAAAAATAATCTCTTTTCGTCTTGAAATAACAAATTATGGACTTTTAAAATATGAATTTTTTTAAGAGAGAGTTAGATATGTAAAGAGTGAAATTGAGTTTACTTTTAAAGAAAAAAAGATGAAAAACCTTTTGGAATTGTATTATTAGAGAAAAGTTATCAAACAAGGTTTAGGTCTATTCGGAGGATGAGTCAAGTCTTAATATCGAATCATGAGTGGTTTTGGTGACTTTCTAAATGAGAGGTGAACAAGACGTAAGACATCATCGATTAATTTTTTTCTTTATTAGCCAAAAAGAAAAAAAGCGTGGAGCAAAAACCATGAATTAAGCCTGTATGTGATATAAATTGAGCGAATTGGACCCATAGCATAATCTTACCTAGTCATGTTGAAGTATAACCAACAACAAAAAAAAAACATATTTTACAATTAGCTAAAATGAAAATCATTATAATAATAATTGATACGTTATTGTTATAGCATACGACATGAAAATCGTTATATCAATTATAATGTAATTGGGCTATTGGTAAAATATTCTAAAAACTTCACAATATTTCAATTTCACTCCTATGTAACTTCTTCTACAAATTAGAAATCTACTCCAATGCCACAATATCATACCCAACGTGTTAAAAATACCACAAATTTGCTGGTACAACGGTTATTTCCTTCTCTTACTTACTAAGGGTTAGTTTGGTTTCAATCTCTGTTTAAACTAAATTGTACTTACTACGGATCCCGTCCTTTCTTTTTTATTAATGATTAATGAAAGTTTGAAATGACATAATATCAATGATTCTTCATTTTTTCAAATTTTATATAAATAAATAAATAAAAACTCATTATAATATCACCTATTTAGAGAAAAAATATATATATATATATATATAGGAATTATCTCCCATCCGATGGAATGACTGTCTGGTGGTATAACCTATGCAAGAGACAGGTAAAACATGAGGAAGACAATAATACAACCTGCTAAAAAGAGAAAGGGAGATAAATAGAGAAAGAAATGGAGAAATTTCCTTTTCAGCGATCCAATAGTGCTACACGAGAAAGTCCTCGTATATACGTATCTTATGTCAGTTATGAAAGTAGTAGTCGAAAAATTATCCAATCTTTTCTCCCAATCCCCTGGTCTCTTTTCATTGGCATGGTTGTTGACGGCGTTGACAAGTGGTGGACACCGTTGTTGTAGGATGAGACAAAACATTGAGCTACTTTGATTGAGAGTTCTTCTTGTTCAAGAAAGATTTTCAATATTAAGAAATTTGTTTCTTTGGATCCAATTTCAATAAAGTTTATCAATTCCTCCTTAGTCACTCTCATAGTCTCACTCACTGTCCCTCAAGTTTAGGGGCGCGTTTGGAGCACCAATAGGGATTAGAGTTTTGAAAATGTTTTGATCGAATATGAGTTAAATTTTTAAAAATATGTGTTTTGTTAAAAATAAATTGTGATAACTAAATAATGTAAAAACTTTATTTCTATTTTTAAAAAATAACAAAAAGAAACTTGTTTTGTTTCTCTCATTATTTTATATTATTTTAAAAAAAATCACATTTCGACTTGAACTAGTAAAATTTTAGACTTTTAAATTTTAAGTTTTTTGAAATATAAAAAAGAGTTTTGAAGATGTGAATAGTGAAGTTAGTTTATTTTTTAAGAAAGAGATAAAAAAAAATTTAGAAAATGCCAACCGGAATGCTCGTGTGAAACGCCTCTCAGATTCAACCAAAGCACATTTATCAAAACATCAAAGTTAGGGGGTGTTTGGTATGTTAGTTTGAGTTGAAATATTTTAGTTGTAATAGTAAATTTTTTTGAATTTTTAGAAAAGATAAAAAATTTTTTGGGAAAAAGACAAAAACTTTTTAGAAAAAAAACAAAAAAAAGTTTAAAATGAGTTGGAGTTGGATCGGTTGCCAAACTCCCCCTTAGATATTTTTGCATACGATGATGTGTTTGGAATCCCCGCGTATTTGTATGACAAACTTCGTGTAAGAGAAGGTTAAAAGTTGAAATTTTTTTTTTTTTTTTTTTTTTGGCAAATTACGTTGTTCCAGGATAATTAAAATGTGACAAGACAAAGATGTACTTGTTCTTCAAAATTTTTAGAAAAAGTTTAAAATTAACCAAAAAAATACACGTATCAACCATAATAAGCGTTAAGATGAGACATGATTGCTTAGGTTATATTTCACTCTCATTATAAATCATAATATGAATCTTGTCCAGATAAAATTTACCTTAATTAGACCGTCATGCTTTCTTACTTTGTATACTTAGGGCCTCTTTGCTTCACCAACTCAACCAACTCAACTCAAACTTTTTTTTGTCTTTTTCCCCAAAAGTTTTTGTCTTTTTCCCAAAAAGTTTTTTGTCTTTTCTGAAAATTCAAAAAAATTTACTATTCAAACTTAAAAATCTCAACTCAAACTATTCCACCAAATTCCCCCTTAAAGTGGTAACTTTGAGTAGTATGAGTGCTCTGTAGTGATTAGTCCGCAATATGAATAAATTTAGACAATTCATAAATTACCCACAACAAATCTATGCATAACTTTAGGTGCCACATGACTTGATAATTAAAAGTTGGTACGTATAATTTTATGCCAATCTTGTGAATGAAATTATAATTCGGTATTACCACATACTCTTTTTTTTTTCCTGAGAATTTTACCACATATTTTGTAACACATGTAGACTGCACGTGGAACAAACTAATTATAAAGAGTCGTTGTGAGACGGAGAATTAATTTATCCCCCCGCCTCTTTAATCCTTCGAGTCCTTCTGAATGAAAAATGTGATAATTACCTATGCCTATAAGTCTGATATCAAGGGATTAAGTTTTTTTTATTTTTTTTTATTTTAAGGGAAGGATAAATTCCACTTTAACAATTGTGGAAGTTTTTTTTTGGTTGGTGAAAATACTTTTCCAAAAAAAAAGAAAAAAAAAAAAAAAGCCTTCGGCGAAGTCAGCTTAGTCCCTAACATATTATGTGACAAACAGCTTAGGTTTAGTTTTTTGTTTTTCTTCTTTCTAACTTTATAAATGGAATGATTCGAACTCTATATTTTATAATTAAATTAGATATGAAATTATTGTTAAATTATACATGTTATCATTTTTTTCTTTTAAGATTATTAAAAATTCAAAGGCTTGATAGAAACTCCACTATAAAGAGAGAGAGAGTCACTCTTTTCTTTTAAGAATACTAAAAATTCAAAGACTTAATATAAACTCCACCATCAAAGAGAGCGAAAGAGAGAGAGAGAGAGAGAGAGTCTTTAAATGGAAGCAATCATGTGAAATTAGCAGTATTTGGCTACTGTCATCCACATTTTCCTCAATATGAAAACGACATCCCGTTTTTGGTCGTATTAAGATTTTTCTGTCCGTCTTTTATGGGGGAGAAAAAAAAATGGTAGAAGGAATAGGAACCCGCTAGACAACTAACGTGAGGTAGCCATTAAATCACTATCCTTATATCAATATCAACAGTCAGATCAATATCAACTGTCAAGAATACTTGATTCCCCAAAAATGTTGTGTGGTGAGGTGACTCAACATCAGCCTCCAATAGTCTTTTCGATCGGTTTTTATCTGTGTTGCTCAGTTTCCATTTGATTTCTGATAATATTTAAGTTCATTTATATTTTAGGATTATGAGTTTAATCCGTGATAATCATTAATTTGTGGTTTAGAGGGAGTTTGGATCAAATTCCAACTCCAACTCATTTTAAATTTTTTTTTATCTTTTTTCTAAAAAGTTTATCTTTTTTTCAAAAAATTTTTTATCTTTTCTGAAAATTCAAAAAAATTTACTATTACAACTAAAATATTTCAACTCAAACTAACATACCAAACACCCCTTAATTTTTGTTGGTGTCGCTGGGTTTTTATTTAATTTCTGTTATTATGTTCGTTTATTTTTTTACGACTATAGGTTTCGTTGGGTTGTCCGCCCATGTTGTGGGCTGGACATTATTGGGCCAAAAGCCTAATAGCTTTTGTTAAAGAGAAAAAAAAAAAAAAAAAAAAGAGGTATGAAGCTGGTTGAACAAGCTGTGTGTTGCAGCAGCAGAAAAAAAGAAAAAAAGGTGGGGCTACTGTGGGTGTGCGACAAAAAGGCAGAGAGAAAGCAAAGAAAGAGGGGGTAGACTTTTTGGATTTGTACGAGACAATTGAGCGGTGAAACGGTGTCTATTGATGCTCAAATTTAACGTGGTGAATCCTTGTGACGAGCTCTTCTCATCTACCTATTCTAATTTTTGAATTGGTGTTTCTAAGGTGTTTTTCACAAATACCCACTTGAGAGCTAAAACTAATTTATTTTTATGCTTTGTGCTGAAATTCATATTGTTGATGATGAATCTTGTTGTTTAGCCAAGATTCTATTTTATCTTGATAATTGTGAGACTCTAGTTGTATCTAAAGAGAACTTTGTAATCCTATTATTGTTGATATAGTAGAAGTTGATATCGGATTACGATTCCGTGATTTTTCCCTTTGCATTGAAGGATTTTCCAAGTAAAAATCGGTATCTTTTGTGCAATTGGTTTTTTTTTTTTTTTTTTTTTTTTTTTTTTTTTTTTTTAGGTTTAATCATAGATAATCATTTGTGGTCTATATGCTATTCTCACCTTCATGATCACTTATAGACGGTTCGGGAATGAAGTACTTTCATCACAAAAAATTTTGAAAAGACTCAAAATTAAACTATTGTTGCTATATATATAATATAATGTTACCTAACTAGTTCAATGGGTTATGCTTTCCTACTGAAATACTTCTTCTTTGGAGAAAATTACCCAAATAGTCTTTTATTATTATTATTTTTTTGTCTATTGATTAATATAACATAAATTTTTCATTATTGACTGAATAACACAAATTTAGTTTTTTTTTTTTTTTTTTTTGTCATATTGGTCTTGTGTCAAACTCTTATGTCAAGTTGGTGTAATAGTTTTTAAATTTATGTCATTATTGTGTTTTTTATTTTATTTTTTATATATTAAGAAGAGAACTCTATATATATCTTAACTATTATTACTGTTATATTATTATTGTTCTTTTCTAGTAAAATAATATCAACCAATATCTTACCAACCAACAAAAAAGCAATAGACATTAATTTTAAAAGGTTATATATAAAAATGTCATAAATTTGATATCTCCTTATATTTACGTTAATCATAACATTAAAGTTAATAACTTTATCATTTTATAATACTAAAATTATCAAGTTTAATATTAGAGTGAACAAAATTATAAAAAGACACTTAAAACATAATTTTCCGTCTAATTTTCTCATTCTTCTTAAAAATATTGGAAAAAAAAAAAATAACAGTGACAATAGCCCACCCACTTTTTGAGATGGGAATTGCAGGGCTTTCCATCTCACTGATAGTGGGGCTATTATTTAAAACCAATTGTAGAAATGATGTGGTCCAAATTCTTAGCTTATTTATATTCTCAAGGCACGTAAAGATCAAGCTTAGAGCTTGGAATTTTTTATTTTTGTTTTTGAGGGGTTTGAGCTTGGAATTTCAACCACGAGTGAAATTTTAAGAAATTTTAAGGGGAAAAAAAAAAGATTAATGAAACTCTGAATGAGGACACACATTGACACCAGCAAAACAGAAATATATGTAGATGATTTATCACCAATTAGTCGTGATCTCTAAAATAATTCTCATATTTTCAATGAAAAATATTTCATGTGTTCGAAGAAATCAATTATATTTTTGTTCTGAATAATGGCAAAAACAAGTTTATCTTCTGTTTAAAAAAATATATGTATGTGATTTGATCCTTTAGCAAATCATTTGAAATAGGCTTGTTTGTAAAGATTCTCTCACAACCCAGTTGAGTTAGAGACATATGAGGTTTATTTTTCCTATTTTAAGTTTTTCATTTAATAGTCCCTTTTATTTATTTATTTATTTATTTATTTTGTGTGTGTATGTGTGTGTGTGGAGATAAGGTCACGGTTGGCACCTTGGCATTGTGAAATATGAAATAATATTTGTGAAAGTGATGCAAAAAAATTAAAAAAATAAAAATAAAAGTGAAAGTATTCTTTTGTTTAGTCCTAGAATTTATATTTTCTTAGTTGCCCTTTTCATGATGAGGGCGCATATAAAAATTTTTTTTTTGAAAGCTGCACTTCTATATAAAAAGGGATTTAGACGTAAATAGCATCTTTTTTTGTTTAAGAAATTTTTCAATAAATGACTAAATTTTCAAAAATTAGTTAAAATGTATTTTCTTAAATGGTCAATAACTATTATATAATATTGTTTTTTTGACAAATCGGTGGTTGACTATAACGTAAATAATCAATTTTCAAGTTTAATCTTAATTGATCAAATTTGAATGACAAACTGTCATTTTATTAATTTAAAACAATTCGGTAATCCATTAAATTAAGTAAAAGTAGGCCATCATGTCTATCTAATTTTTCTTAAAAATGCTCCAGATTGTAAAGTAACAATATAAAGTATATAGTGTTCAGTGAATGGAGTTGTTGCCTATTAAGTGAGAAAAACACAGAAGAATCACCAACCCTACAAAGTTCAGTGCTCAGGACCCGGTGGCAATGGCAATATAAGCATTACCAATTTACTTTCTCACTAAACAAGTCCTTTGAGCATGATTCGTTCCATTTTAAATGCTAAGCTACATAATATTACACAAAGTTGAATAGCATTACGACAAACAAACATAATGTTGTTCCACAAAAATAAATAAATAAATATATCGGACGTCATTTTCCTAACGAGAAGCGGTATGAGTTACAGACGTATGAGGTTTAGTTTTCCTATTTTAACAATCTGTTTGGTAAAATATTTTAAACTCAAAATTTTTATATCAGTTTTTGTCTTTTTTTGAAAAGTCAACAAAAATTATAAATAATTTGTAAAAAATCAACAAACTCAAACTTAAAAATTTTAACTCAAACTATTTTATCAAACGGAGCCGAAGTTTTCATTTAATAGTCCCTTTTATTTATTTATTTATTTTGTGTGTGTATGTGTGTGTGTGGAGATAAGGTCACGGTTGGCACCTTGGCATTGTGAAATATGAAATAATATTTGCGAAAGTGATGCAAAAAAAAAAAAAAAAAAAAAAAAGTGAAAGTATTCTTTTGTTTACTCCTAGAATTTACATTTTCCTAGTTGCCCTTTTCATGATGAGGGGGCATATAAATTTTTTTTTTTTTAGGGATTTAGAGGTAAATAGCATTTTTTTTTGTTTAAGAAATTTTTCAATAAATGACTAAATTTTCAAAAATTAGTTAAAATGTATTTTTTTAAATGGTCAATAACTACTATATAATATTATTGTTAATTTGACAAATTGGTGATTGATTATAGTCAATCAATTGTTGACTATAACGTAAATAACCAATTTTCAAGTTTAATCTTAATTGATCAAATCTGAATGAAAAACAGTCATTTTAGTAATTAAAAAAATTTCGGCCATCCATTAAATTAAGTAAAAGTAGACCATCATGTCGATCTAATTTTTCTTAAAAATGCTCCAGATTGTAAAGTAAAAATATAAAGTACATAGTGTTCAGTGAATGGAGTTGTTGTCTATTAAGTGAGGAAAACACAGAAGAAACACCAACCCTAAAAAGTTCAGTGCTCAGGACCCGGTGGCAATGGCAATATAAGCATTACCAATTTACTTTCTCACTAAACAAGTCCTTTGAACATGATTCGTTCCTTTTCAAATGCTAAACTACATAATATTGCACAAAGTTGAATAACATTACGACAAACAAACATAATCTTGTTCCACAAAAATAAATAAATAGATAAATATATCGGACGTCATTTTCCCAACGAGAAGCGGTTCGGGTGACTTGAGGTTGAACCCGGGTAAGGATTCGGAGTTGGCGAGGTTGGGGTGTGAGAAGGTTTTGGTTTTTGTGGGTGAGAAGGATATTTTAAAGCGGAGGGGTTGGGCTTATTATGAGGCTATATATATACATACATACATACATATATATATATATATATATATATATAAATAAAGAAGAGTGAATGGAGTGGTGAAGTAGGGATTTTGGAGTGTGAGGGAGAGGGACATGTTTTCCATTTGTTTAACCCAAGTTGTGACAAGGCTGTGGCTATGATGAATAAGGTCATTTCCTTTTTTTAGGAGGAATAGAAAACACGTGAGAAAATAATGAAGAGGCTTACATGTTTAACACCAAATCCAAATAAATAACTTATTTGGATTTGGTGTTATTGTTACTTTTTAATTAAGGCAATGTTATTTGATCTCAATGAGTTACTTTTATTTCATGTTAAAGATAAAATTATCCACAATTGGGTAAATCATAAACAAGATTGTTTTATTTGCACAATCTTTTTCTGAATTTCTCAGTCATTCATAATGTGTTCCTCAAAAACTTAGTTGGCAATTAACCCATCGAAGCTTAAAATGTGTGGTAAATACACCCTATTAATAACGGTGTTTTTTTATTAATGGAACTGACATATTCCTTATACATGAATCATTAATTAATTAACATGATTAGAAGAAATACCCATCAAAAATCAACCTAGATAAACTTACTCATAATATGCCCAAATGAATCACGTGTCACAGCCTGGTTCTAAAATTTTTTTTAATTTTAAACTTATTTTTCTAATCAAATTTCAATTGTATCATTACTCAATAATTAGAATTATAATTGTGTGTTTAATAATAATAATTTAAAAAAATGAATCAGTGTGTGAATTGTGATCCTGTCAACAATCTAATAAAAATTATCTTCAATTTTTTTTCAATCCCTATTGGGTCACAATCCTGATGCACCATCACAAAAAGTGTTTTTTTTTTTTTTTTTTTTAAATAACAAAAAGTGAAATCGATATCTCATATTATATCTCCTACTTCTAAATATTGTCAAGTCAGAGAGTCATATATATATATATATATATATATTTTAAAAGAAGGACATGAGTTAAATCAAATTTTAAAATAAAATTACATTATAACTATGCTTTTCTTAAACTCTTTGTCTTTGTTTCACCTTCATTTATTTATTTATGTCGTTGTTTTCTTCTTTTCATAAACTAAGTTTGTAATAGAGTTTAATTCACATTTTAGAGTCTTAAAGATCCAAAGAGTATAACTTCGCATGATAATATAGTTGATATTTTAATTATTTGATGTTTTAAGTTCGAACTACAAGTATTCAAGAGTCAAAACTTGAAGTTTAATAAGTTCTTTTTTTTTTTTTTAATTAAGATAAATAGTTGTCTCTATTTAAAATTTATAGGGAAAACTAATAAAACAATTAATTTTAATTTTTCTTACCTTGAGACTAGAGTATAAGAAGTCTCTCTGGCCCTAAAAGAATAAAACTAAGGAGCACATTTCGGGATTGAGGTGGGACCAATTTTAAAAAGACTTTTTTTTTTTTTTTTTTGGTTTTCTAATTTTCTCCCTCTTTCTTCTCATGCCTCCCATCTTCTAACGAACCAAAATCCCGTTTTGATCTATCAAAACTCTAACTCCAGCTCCAACTCCGGCAACCCTCAAATATTTTCAATTAAATTGATATATCAATGATAAATTTTGCCATTTTAGATGAAAATGGTATTCTTCAATCAAGTGTTGCATTTGATATCAAATATCCATACACTGAATTTAGTGACATATTTCCCACCAGATATAACAAATGTTAAATCTCATATTTGATTTTTAGTTGTTGGCATCTCAATTTTTTCATCTAATTACTTGAATTTTTGTCATTTTTAAATGAATTAAATATTAAAAGTTTATTTTTATAAATTTCAAAACTTAATGATATTTTTTAGTAAAAAACATAATGATATTAACCAAATGTAAACATATTATTAGAATAAATATTACAAAAATCAGCACCAAATTTAAATATGCTATTTTTAACATTCTTTTATCTAATTAAAAAAAAATCAAGCATAGATATTGAAAAAAAAAAACATTTTTACAGAAAATGCGTCCTTCCGCCGCTGTAAGATCTTCCCGGACAAAAAAAAAAAAAAAATCTCCGTGAAGTAAGTTTTGTAACATTAAAGAAATAAGATTTAGTAATTTTATTAATATCAAATTAATTATGTCAACTCATTTTTTCCTTAAATTTTGAATACATTTGTTTTATATTATAATATTTTCACGTAATAGTAATGTTTTTTTAATTCTGAGATAAAGAGTCAAAAAACAATTTTCAAAAGAGTAATAATAAACTATATCATAACATTTTAAATAACAATTTTGACAATAATAATAAGAACACATTAACTCACCACTGCCACGACCTACCCCACTTGCCGGCCATTCAACAAACAAATTTGGTCCTTGCTTTCATTCCTTTTCCCCTTCCTTTGGAAAGAAACTTTTGTTTTAATTAATGGTCACTCTTTTCAACCTTCCAAAGTTTTCTCCACTCACAAAAGGAAAGTCTAATGTTCAATAAATGACCAAAACCACACACACACACACACATACACACTACCCAACAACTCAGATTACTTACTAATTGGCTGAAATAAACAACATTTAGCATCCATTTGGTGAATGAGTTTGAGTTGAAAATTTTAAGTTTCAATAGTAATTTATGTTGACTTGTCAGAAAAGATAAAAAACTTTTTCAGAAAGAGACAAAAATTGAGATGAAAATTTTGAATTTGAACTCAAATCCCAAACAATTAAAAATTTAATGTCCAAACTTAACTGACTTAAATTACTGATATTCTTCGTCCAGCAAATACCGACCACCATTAACGAAACTCATTGTCTTCAACGTCAAAAATTGGAGCAGAGTACTTTCAAGGTAGCGATCGACAGCCCTTACTTTCGCATCTACACCGACGGCCGAATAGATCGGCTTGTCGGCGAGGATTTCATCCCGCCTTCACCCCAAGCTGAAACCTGCATCCAATCCAAGGACGCTGTCATTTCATTCCAACACCAAAAATTTTTTGTTCTTTTAATTTTAGCCCAAATTTTTTTTAACTTTTACAATTTACCTATTGAAAATAATAAAAACTCTCATACAATCTCTACTTTGCCTCTACTAAAAATTAAAAAATTCTCAAATAGTTCACTAAAATTAATTCTATAAGAAAGTTTTATATTTTTATATTTTGTCTCCACTAAAATAAAAAAAATCCTCATAAAAACCCATTAAAATTAAAAATTCTAACATAATCCACACTAAAATTTATTTTATCTCTAAATATTTTATCTCAAAAAAAAAAAAGTTTAGCATACGCACTCACTCAAATATAATTCTGACTCCGTTGTGCATATTACTTTGTCTTATTAATTTCCCTCATTTTCAATGTAGTGTCAATAGAAGAACCTTTCAATATAAATATTTTATATTGATATACAATTTTATTTCCTTTCTTTAATAAAATCCCACCTGCGCCAGTGGTTAAAAGCAAAATATGAAAAGTTTTGGAGCGAGGCAAAGCTGGCCTAGGTAGTTCCGCCATTCTTAATGCAGAATATCACAGAAGCTTGCAAATACCGATCAACATTGACGAAGCTCATTTTCTTGGACGTCCAACAATGGAGGAATGCACGGTCAAAGTGGTGATCGACTGCCCCTACTTCCGCATCTACACCGACGGCCGAATAGATCGGCTCGTCGGCGAAGATTTCGTCCCGCCCTCGCCCCAAGCCGAAACCGGCGTCCGATCCAAGGACGTCGTCGTTTCACCCAACACCGGACTCTCCGCAAGAATCTTCATGCCTCAACTACCCGACCCGACCCGGAAACTCCCCCTCGTCGTCTTCTTCCACGGCGGCGGGTTCTGCATCTACTCTCCTTTCGCCACGCGCTACCATGACCACGTGGCCACCATCGCTACCGAAGCAAACGCCGTCGTTTTGTCGGTGCACTACCGGAGGCCGACGGAGCACCTCCTCCCCATCGCCTTCGGCGATGCGTGGAAAGCCCTCCGCTGGGCCGCGGCCCATCATGGCGGAAACGGGCCTGAGGCCTGGCTCAACGACCATGCGGATTTCGGTCGGGTTTTCGTGGTCGGAGCCAGCGCCGGAGCCACCCTGGCCCACTACACCGTCAGACTAGCCGGAGTGGATGGGCTTGGTGGGATAGGAATCGCCGGGCTGGCTACGGTTCACCCTTATTTCGACAACGGCGAGCCCGATCTGCTGATGGACACGATTTTCCCGACCCGGATCAAGTCGGGTGACCCGATTTTGACCCCGGATAAGGATCCGGATTTGGGGAGGCTAGGGTGTGGGAAGGTGCTGATATTTGTGGCTGAGAAGGATTTTTTGAGGGAAAGGGGTTGGGGTTATCACAAGGCTTTGAAGGAGAGTGAATGGGATGGGGATGTGGAGATTGTGGAGACCGAAGGAGAAGGGCACTGCTTTCATTTGACTGACCCGACTTCTCCAAAGGCTCTTGCTTTGATGAAGAAACTTGTTTCCTTCTTGAATACTGGACTACTAGCCAACCATAATTAGAATTTCATTATTTGTTGCATTCTGTCCGATTGTTGAACTGCGTCCTATCCTATCAGCGAGTTCCGATCCTTCTCGTTTGAAGTTTCTTCGTTCGTACCGAACCGCTTGCAGATTAAATCCTGTTTCGCAAGATCCTATTTCAGCTATGCATCCTCCTTGTGTTTTCCGGTGTGCCTGAGTTCATGGAAATGTGGGAAGTTTCTCTACTTTTAAAACCGACATGTGAATTTTATTTGAATTATGTATTTGTATTGTTTTTCTTAAAAATATGTTAAACGACACCTGTAGTGTTTAACACCATAGCAATCCGAAGTTTTTTGATTGCATATGTCTTCATTAACATGGAAATATTTACTGACTGCCGAGTACCTACTAGCTAGATGATTAACATGCAAAATTACGCCGGAAATGCATGCAGCATGCAGCTAGCTGACCGGGAAACCAATACAAGTTTTATTTTTATTATTTTTTTGTAGTAATTTATTTACACTTCTAGAGGAAAAACACGATTAATTATTAAATAGTATTATATTTATTTACCTTTACTGTTTTCAAAAATTATAATTGCTCGTAGTATTTTTTTTTTTCTTTTGAACTTAGTAATTCTTCAGTTTTTCAGTATCATCATTCGTTACTTTTAGTTCAAAAAAAAAAAAATGCATTTTTGTCAAACACATTACACTATCAGTATTTTGACTTTTATGCACCCTAGTAGGTACTTACATAGTTATATTCACGAGCAATGCATTATTGGCCTTTACTATTATTATTATTATTATCATCATCTTTCCTTGTACAATCTACATTTATAGCTTCCTTTTGTTTCAGTCCCAAAATTATTGCGAGGTAAAATTGATTAAGACACGGCAACAATAAAGAATCTTTAAAAGGAGCCTCACCTTTTTTATTTATGTTTTTCATGAAAGAGACCGCACAATTTCATTTTTAACGATGATAACCAAGAGTACGTGCTGCGAATATTCTAGTGTCAGGAAAAAAGGGTGGATGATAATTTACGACTATTTCAAGGGCCCCCATGTATCAACTTTCGTGTTTCCACGATTAGTATAAGCATCAATTTGGTTTATCAGTTCAAACTAATAGTTTGAACTGATTTTTTTGTCATTTTCTTAAAAAGTTTTTTGTCTTTTCTGAAAAAGTTTTTTGTCTTTTCTGAAAAGTCAACAAAAATTACTATTAAAACTTAAAATTTCCAACTCAAACTCGTGAACCAAACAGAGCCTAAAAATAAGTATATATTTAAATATAAATCATGCATTACATGATGTATTGCAATATAGTTATATATATTTATATATAGAAAGAGAGAGCAATTCTAATGTCACATAAGGAACGTCGCTTTTGTGGAAGAAAGAGGTGAGGTATAGTTGGTTGACACGTGGTGAAGATGATGAAAATGAGATGCTACCTATTGTAGCCGGTCTTGGCTGAGAACAGTGCTATTGAGTTGAATCGTGAGCAACTCATGATTCATGTGTACTTGTTAGAAGTAGTCTGTTTACTGAGAAAGTTTTTAGGGAAAATTCACAATATATTATATTTTTATCGTACATCTTAAATCTAAAGCAGGTTTGACTTTTTATGTAAAAAAATAACATGTCTCTTTCGAACCCAGACCCATTTCTCTCTCTTCTGTCTTTTCTCTCTCTTTTGTGCACTCCGACCAGCAACGTCGGGGATGAAGACGTCGCCATCACAACAAGTTCGCGATGCCGGTGAAGAAGACGTCGCCCAACGATCACGAATCTTCAGCTCTGACCTCGGGATGACGGCCGCCAAGAGCATGAATCTACTTATCTGGCGACGAATCCGGCGCGAAATCGATTGCCGTCGCAATCTCTAGAGTAGTCGGCGAGGGACCTGCGGCGGCTCTTCAATGATCGTCAATTTGTCGGTTGCTCGATGTCGCGATCTCCAAACGATCTCTATGGCGGCCATGCTTTTGACACAATCTCTGGCGTAGTGGCGGCGGCGGCGACGACGACGATGACTATTTTAGGGCTAAGTTTTGAAGGATTTTTGGGATTTTAGGGTTAGGGTTTGAATGAATTTGAGACTATTTAGGATAATTTTGAGGTGTTTTTATATTTTAAGAAACTTTCTAATTAAAACCTCATCTATTTACGTAATGGAAATTAATATATTTACATGTGATTATTAATATTTACATATTTAGATTTATACCAAAATAAAACATATATAAAACTCAATAGCAGTATTTACATGTAAGTACGTAGATTTACTGAAAAATTATATTTGAATGAAATACTAATTTAAAAAAAATTCAGTTGTTTAATGAATATTAATATATTTACATGTAAATAAAAAAATTTACTTCATAAATATTTAGCTTTGTTGTTTATACGAAAAGTTAAAAAAGACCAGATAAGTAAATATATTTTAGTAAATATTTAGATTTATCATATAAATTAAAATTTAAAATGATGTAAGTACCGTTATTTCTTAATAAATAATTGGATTTGCAACACAAACTAAAATTGAAAACAAGACATATTAAACTGAAAATACAAGACTTACCATGTAAATACAAAGATTAACAAAAAAAAAATAATAACTTGATAAATGTAATTATTTTGTAAAAATTATGTGATAAAATGAGTCAATAATGATATTTACCCGTAAATTAGGATATATACCGGCAAGTAATGATATTTACTTGATTTAAAAAATAGAAAAAATATTTATAAATATTTTATTATTATAAAAAGCCATTTATTTCTTGATAAATATATAATTTACAATTACAAAATTTGAAAAAACAGGAAATTAAAAGATAGTAATAATAATGAAATTAAATCTAATTTTACTTGGTAAATCCATTTTATTTTACTTGGTAGATCTAAGTATTTATGGATAAATAAATAAATTTAATTAGTGAAATAAAATAGATTTACCAAGAAAATATTAGAGAAAAAACAATTAATCCAATAATTTTTTTGTAAAACTTTTATATAAGTAAGATTTAAAAGAAATTTTATATTACGGGTAAAAGTTAATATTTACTAACTAAAATTTAAAAGATAACTCTCACATTTAACATTTAAATACAAAGATGTACAAAAAAAAATTTTACTTGATTTAGATTTACCTTGTAAATATACTAAATTTATTGAGTAAATATTTTTATTAACTTGTGAATCTGTGTATTTACTGAATTTTTTTTTTGTACATTTAATAAAGGGTAAATTTCATTAATAGCACTTCTAAAGAAAATAATATTAAATTTAGCACAACTTTTTATTTCATAGGTAAATTTCATTAATAGCACTTCTAAAGAAAATAATATTAAATTTAGCACCACTTTTTATTTCATTCAGTTTTAGCACTGTCTGTGGGGCCAGTAGCATTTAATGTATGTAAATTTCCAAATTTACCCTCATCTCCTTCATATGCCCCTAAAAAATTTTTAAACCAACATCTACAGTGCTTTAGAGAGAGAAACTGAAATCTAGAGAGAGAAAGAGTTGCAGTCGGCCGGAACCGCTCGGAAACCGTCCGAAACCACCGCGAAAGCCCTCTATAAACCGTTTGGAAGTCTGTGAACGTCGGAAAATCTTCAAAAACCACCCATGTCGAAAGTTACGAAATTGATTGAGAAAAACATTACTCCCGAATGTTTGCTTAAAATACAAAAAATTAGTATTTTTATCTGATTTTGCAACATAAAATTAGTGTTTTGATTTATATAAATATTTGGGTGGTCATAACGGTTATGACCGAGTGGTCATAACCGTTATGACCGCTACTATTTATAGAACTTAGTAGAAGATTGGTTATGACCGTTCTACTATTATTAGTTCTACAAATAGTGGTGGTCATAACAGTTATGACCACCCAGTCATAACCGTTATGACCGCTACTATTAATAGAACTCAGTAGAAGATTGGTCATGACCGTTCTACTATTATTAATTCTATAAATAGTAGCGGTCATAATGGTTATGACCACCAGGTCATAAACGTTATGACCGCTACTATTTATAGAACTAATAATAGTAGAACGGTCATGACCTCTACTATTAGTTCTATAAATAGTAGCGGTCATAACGTTTATGACCGGGTAGTCATAACCGTTATGACCGCTATTATTTATAGAACTAATAGTAGAAGTCATGACCGTTCTACTATTATTAGTTCTATAAATAGTAGCGGTCATAACGTTTATGACCTACTATTATTAATTCTATAAATAGTAGTGGTCATAATGGTTATAACCACCAGGTCATAAACGTTATGACCGCTACTATTTATAGAACTAATAATAGTAGAACGGTCATGACCTCTACTATTAGTTCTATAAATAGTAGCGGTCATAACGTTTATGACCGGGTGGTCGTAACCGTTATGACTGCTACTATTAGTTCTCCAATAGTAGCGGTCATAACGGTTATGACCGGGTGGTCATAATCGTTATGACCGCTACTATTAGTTCTATAAATAGTAACGATCATAACGGTTATGACCACACGGTCATAACCGTTATGACCGCTACTATTTGTAGAACTAATAATAGTAGAACGGTCATGACCTCTACTATTAGTTCTATAAATAGTATCGGTCATAACGTTTATGACCGGATGGTCATAACCGTTATGACCGCTACTATTAGTTTTATAAATAGTAGCGGTCATAACGGTTATGACCACCCGGTCATAACCGTTATGACCAATGACCGCTACTATTAGAGAACTAATAGTAGTGGTCATAACGGGTGGTCGTTATGACCACCCGATCATAAACGTTATGACCACCCGGTCATAAACGTTATGACCGCTACTATTTATAGAACTAATAGTAGCGGTCATAACGGTTATGACTACCCGGTCATAAACGTTATGACCGCTACTATTAGAGAACTAATAGTAGAGGTCATGACCGTTCTACTATTATTAGTTCTATAAATAGTAGCGGTCATAACGTTTATGACCTGGTGGTCATAACCATTATGACCGCTACTATTTATAGAATTAATAATAGTAGAACGGTCATGACCAATCTTCTACTGAGTTCTATTGATAGTAGCAGTCATAACGGTTATGACTGGGTGGTCATAACCGTTATGACCACCACTATTTGTAGAACTAATAATAGTAGAACGGTCATGACCAATCTTCTACTAAGTTCTATAAATAGTAGCGGTCATAACGGTTATAACCACTCGGTCATAACCGTTATGACCACTCAAATATTTATATAAATCAAAACACTAATTTTATGTTGCAAAATCAGATAAAAATACTAACTTTTTGTATTTTAAGCAAACATTCGGGAGTAATGTTTTTCTCAATCAATTTCGTAACTTTCGACATGGGTGGTTTTTGAAGATTTTCCGACGTTCACAGACTTCCAAACGGTTTATAGAGGGCTTTCGCGGTGGTTTCGGACGGTTTCCGAGTGGTTCCGGCCGACTGCAACTCTTTCTCTCTCTAGATTTCAGTTTCTCTCTCTAAAGTACTGTAGATGTTGGTTTAAAAATTTTTTAGGGGCATATGAAGGAGATGAGGGTAAATTTGGAAATTTACATACATTAAATGCTACTGGCCCCACAGACAGTGCTAAAACTGAATGAAATAAAAAGTGGTGCTAAATTTAATATTATTTTCTTTAGAAGTGCTATTAATGAAATTTACCCTAAAAAATCCAAATATTACTTTAAAAAATAAAAAGTATTTACATGTAAATATATTGATTTTCATAAATAAATAATTTTTTATTCAGTATTTTATTATTCTATTTATTTACTAACTTTCTTAAATTGTAAAATGTACCCCAAAAAACCCATATTAAGTCCCAAATTCAATCAAATTTAACCCTAACTCCAAATTGCTGCTGCCGCTGCCACCGCCAACATTGTCATATCGCCAGAAATCATGCGAAGCTTTGCGAGCCGCCCCCATCACCTGCTCGACTCATCTCCCAAGATTGCCACCATCACCTGTCGATTCATCTTTTGAGATTGCGTCTGGAGTTCACGATCGAGATCATAATGTCTATTGGGGAGTTTGCAATCTCACCACCATAGTAATCGTTGTCGGAGAAGATGAAGAATTGATCGAGAAATCGTGAGACGCCACTCGAAGTCAACAACCGACACCACTCAAAACACCGGACCCGAAGTTGACGACCGAGAAATCATGAGACGGCACCTAAGGGAATAGAAAATTTTGCCATTGCCACTGCCAGATGAGCTCCTCAACGCACTCCAAGATGCACTTTGTCCTCGCGCAGTTTGTCGCCGGCATGGCGAGAGCCATCAAGCTGGTTCATTCTCAATGGTGCTGCTTTTCCGACGAGATTGTGCGACTAATCTCACCGGTGGTGATGATTACACGAGTTCGTGAGTTTGTGACTCTCTGATCTTCGTCCTGGAGTTGCTACGATCGGCGATGTGATAAACAAACCAAAATTTAAACATATGTAAATGAAATTTTAACCATAAAGTTATTAAAGGTCTCGTGAAAATATTACAAACTCTGAAAAACCTTTATGAATCACTTAAAGCTAAAAAGCTTGAAACCATAAAAATTAAACATAAAATTCTCATTTTTTAATCTATTTTTCATAGTTTTAATTTTCATTTTATAGATGCACACACTTTTATAAATAATTATTGTATTACAAATATATAAAATCACACACACATAATAAATGTATTTATCAGGATAGGAATAAGGTGGGGAGTGCTTTCCCTTTCCAAAATCTTTGGGAATAAGATTTATTCTTATCCCCATCCCCATCCCTAGAATAGGGGAGGCTAAGGTGTGGGAAGGTGCTGGTTTCTGTGGCTGAGAATGATTTTTTTGAGGGAAAGGGGTGGGGCTTATCACATGGCTTTGAAGGAGAGAGAATGGGCCGATGGGGACGTGGAGATAAATAGAGACCGAAGGAGTGGCCGAGTGGGGCATTGCTTCTAATTTGACAGACTCAACTTCTGTTAAGGCTTTGGCGTTGATGAAGAAGCTGGTTTCGTTCTTGAAAATAGGAGTACTGGATAAAAATTAATTAGAAATTGATATATGTTGAAATATGCAATTTTCCTGTTGTGTGCCCACGTTAATGGAAGTATGGAAATTGCTCTACTATTATCAAAAAAAAAAAGAAAAAAGAAAAAAGGAGGTGTGTGTGTTTTGTGGCTCGAGTGTTTTGTGTTTTCTTTTATTAGACTATTTCTAATGTATATATTTATATCAATGCTATATTTATTATAAAAGAGTGAAAAAATAATATTACCTTATTTTATATTCCAATGCGTAATGTGACTTTCTAATGCTATTTGTAATTATTTTTTGAAACTTGTAAAAGTGAACTTTTAGTATCTAAATAATTACGAATTAAAAGGGTTTTTTTTAACGGATACGCCTTGAAATTATCGCACAGTTACAATTTGTACTTTAAACTTTTAATTTTAACAAATTGCATTCTAAACTTACAAATTTATAGCAATTTACCCCTTATTGATTACAATGTTGCTATTGTTGTTGGTTTTTTTATTTTTGTTTTTTCTTTAATAATGAAAATTGAACTTGACTTACATATATGTTGATAATAAAGAGTATAAAAGTCCTTTTTAATCAATATTAACCCAAATTTGTATTTAAAACAAAGATAATTGAAAGTTTTCTACTTTGATGATCCTTAATTAAAGATCTTAGTCTAAATATAAGTTGAAATAGATAATAATGATCATTCATGTCACTAACAACTTATGTATAAATCACATATCAATTTTCTTTAAAAGACTAACATTGTTATCAATGAGGGATAAATTACTACAAAGTTGTAAGTTCAAGGTGCAAATTGTGAAAATTAAAAATTTAGGAAACAAATTACAACTCTGTAATACATTCAAGGTACACTGACGCAAAATAGTCAGCTAAAAATATTATAATAATTAAATGAAAAAAGTGAAAACATGAACAAATAAAAATCAATTCTACACTTTGTAATAAATTTGTTACAAAGTCTAACATATGACAAATTTAACATCAAAGATTACACTCCATTATAGAGCACATTTTTCATCCAAAGATAAAATGTAACATTGTCACAACAGTTTAACATTGCATTAAAGATGCTCAAAGAAGTTAATTTGTGACAAATATTAAGTCTTGATCTTCTCTTTGATTTTATGTTCTCTTTAAGGGAATAAATTATTTACTGACTACCTCTAAGCTAACAAAATTGCAACATCCCCAGGGGATGATGGATTGGCAAGGATGTGTGTCTTTGTTAGTTTCCCCCTTTCATCCACCCAGGTTCGTTACTCATAGCCTCCTCTTAGACTTCATTTTAGTTTCGACTATTAATACATGGTTTGGTAATGGTTGGGTAGATCTCGGATGGATGATTAAGAGAAACTAATGTAAATAATTTATCTTCCTACCATACTTAGTGAAAGGAATTTATATCCGTGTGGCTGAAAATCTGAAAATGATGAGATTATCCTAGATTCTTTTTATTCACAAAAAAAAAAAAAAAAAAAAAAAAAAAATCTAACAAAATTGCGAAATTAGGCTGCCAGTTGCATGCAACTTGTAGCGAGCTCTTGCCGAGATGACAGAGACTGAACGCCAAACAAATCTCAGTTGTTATTTCTTTTAGGAATTTATTTACCAAACTGTTTATATATATATATATATATTGTATTTTTTATTTTACACTTGCCGGAGTACTTGTTTGTTTGTGAGTAATTCTGAAGTGCGATTACCTAATATTGTCATTATTTTCGTTGAGATCAGATTTCATATCTTTTTTTTTTTTTTTTTTTTTGTTTTTTTGTTTTTATGCTTTCTCGCTTTCTCTCTTTTTGTTTAAAGGTTTTTTTACTTCTTTATTATTATTATTGCCTCTTTTTCTCCTAAAATAATATTTTCAAATATACATTTGAAATACCTTTTTATTATGATTATTCTACTATATCTTTCTGCAAATTATTCTTTTAAATATGCTTATATTTAAATGTTTTTGTTATAAAATCATCCACTATATTTTTTTGTCGAAGTGATTATCAATGAAACATTTTATTAGCCATCTACTAAATTGATTTTCTTAACAATCTGGTGACGCAACTTTCAACAATTCAAAAGTAACGAAGATGATGAAACTAAAGACGACTTTCATTCAATTTCATAGATTTTATTTTACATATTAAACTTTCTATTTTCTTCATACACAAAAAAGTATTAAAAAAAATTATCCTAATAAATCTAAAAAATCTGCATTATTAATACCACAATCTATGTTTCACACGGGCAAAGCAACGCTTCTGTTTTGTTAAACCTAATTAGAGGTTCTAATTAATTCGAACTAAATGTTCTACTGTGATCTAAGCTTTTCGATTCTTTGTGACTACGAGTAGAGTATTATTTTATAAGATTTTCTATGACCCAGACAACACCTCTATTTTATTGTAAACTGAATCTGGTCATGTCAATTATTTCTTTCGTGCAGTAACTCTTTCTTTTACGGTGACATGATATGATATTATGCAAATACTGCAGCGTCACGATAATATTTGAGTTCGAACAGAGCATTAATCAACTATTACTTTAAAATAATCACAAGAAATTAACCAATTCTACTTGTGTTGTAGATGAGTCTCTACCTACCTGGATTCCTTAGCTTTAATTGCAAATTCATTTATTTCCTCTATCTGTCCCGCTTATAACAATATTAAACACCATTTAGACAATAGCCCTTCAATATATTTGGTCAAGGAAACCAGCTCATCACTCAACTAACTTGGCTTTTCTTTTTTAAATGGGAAATTGTTCATAAACGAAAATTGTCCAATAATTGTCTAATATGAGAATTGTCCAATAATTTCGATTCGTACAAAATATGCGCACCAAATTTCTTCCTCGATCGTATGAATTTATCGTTCTGGCACCCGCGCACAACCGATTCAGTATATATAGAACTACTTTAAAAGGAATTGTTCTTTCGTGAAAGCTAATTTTTCCATAAATTGAAGCTATCGATTTGTAAAACAATAAACAAGAAGAATGCTAACTTGCCTTTATTTATAGGGTTGTGGAACACCTAAACGCCTTTTCCTCAACTTTATTATTCGCAAACTCACAAGGAATCTCTACATCAATCTACATTCCCGTGGCAGATTTAACATGTGACCTTTTTTTTTTTTTTTTTTTTTTTTTTTTTTTTTTTTTTTTTTTTTTATAACTTTATAGCTCATGAATTTCTCGTTTGTTCCCAAAATATCTACTTTTTCATTATCCTTTTTTTTTTTTCCCCGTTCTATCCCTCTTCCTAGAAATGGTTGGCAATTATTATTATTATTATTATTATTTTTTGGGTAACAAGCTCTTGTGAGCACTCTTAGGGGATGTTTGATTGTAGGGTTCAAATCCTACAATTACAATCTAATTTTTATCTTTTTTCGTCAGCTTTATTATTCACACAGTTTTATAACTCAAATTTTAAAAGTCCATAACTTTACATATACAAGTCTAAATGAGATGATTTTTTTTTAATTGCGTAAAATTTCGAAACAAATAAAATAAATTTCATATTGATATATATTTTTTTTCTGAACAAATTTTAAGTTTTTACAGTTTTTAACTTCATCAATTTAAATGTCTCGATAAACACACAATCAATTCAAATCCAAATTCTACAATCCAAACCTTAGCATCAAACAAATGCTTATTCTTCTTGTAACCTATATAACTTGATAAAAATATTAACTTAAATCTAATCAAAATTTGTCTAAAACTCCAATTCAGGTTGACACATCAAACAAGCGTTAAATATACTAGCTTTTGGTGCCACCTCATACTTAACCATTAATAAGAGTTTAATTTCTATCTCTATGAAAACTTTCAATCCGCTAGGCTACTGGCTACTAGTTCATTCTCTCTTAATGGTTCTTATCCTTGGGTTTGGTTGGCAGACTCTTGTATATAATTGTATGCTTAAATAAATACCACATTAAAGCTTTGCCGACACAAATCCTTCTGCTTTCATATTAATTCTAGTATAAATTTTTCTTAACTTCAACGATAAATTTGAATTTATAAAAATTTTAACGAGCAATTACCTAAATAATCTTTTTTTTTTATTCATTAATGAACATGATATAAATTCCTCATTCTTTACAAATACGACATAAATTTTAGTTTTATTAGTGTCTGATTTGTGTCATAATAATTTAGTATCAAATTTTTATATCATATGGGTGCAATTATCGTTAAATTTGTGTCATGTAGATGCTATTTTCCTAATTTAATCTCAATAAACTAGGATTAAATAATGGGTACCGAAAAAAGAAGAAGAAATCTAGGAGAATTTACCTGCTTAGATTCGTATGGTAAAAGGTGCAATACCTGGATGGTTTGGTTGGATAGTTGTTACTCATACGACAACCGTTTCTCTCTTTTTTGCCGTATAGTTACGTGATTCTTTTCAACAATTACAAGATTCTTTTCAACCGCCTGAGTAGTTAACGTGATTCCATACGGTACCCACCTACCTCCTTTCTGCCAATCGTTCAACCAACATAATTATTATAAAAAAAAAAAGAGTTTCTAGAATCTTTAGTGTTGGCTTCAGCTACTTAAGAAAATTAGAAAAAAAAAAAAAAAAAAAAAAAAGAAAAGAAAAACCATTTCATTTCTTTCCTTCCTTCCTTCATTTATAGCAGCCAACAACTCTGATAAAACATTTCAACATTTCTCAATAATTTCGTACTCGACCGACAAAACAATGGAGCAGAGATCAGACGAGGTGGCGATCGAGTTCCCCTTCTTCCGGATCTACGAAGACGGCCGTATTGACCGCTTTGTCGGCGAGGAGATCATCCCTCCCTCTCCCGATTCCACCACAGCCGTCCGATCAAAGGACGTCGTCATCAACCCCCGAACCGGACTCTCCGCCCGACTTTTCCTCCCTCAAATACCCGACCCGACCAGGAAACTCCCACTCCTCGTCTACTTCCACGGCGGCGCGTTCTGCATCGGGACGCCGTTCTCCCACACCTACACCAGCCACGTGGCATCTCTCGCCGCGGAAGCGAACGCCGGCGTTTTGTCCGTACACTACAGGAGGGCTCCGGAGCACCCCCTCCCGGCCGCCTACGACGACGCTTGGGAAGCGGCCTATTGGGCCTTGGCCCACTCCGATGGAGACGGACCAGAAGTGTGGCTGAATCGACACGTGGATTTCGACAGGGTGTTCGTGGGTGGAGACAGCGCAGGTGGGACTCTGGCCCATTACGTTGTTCTCCGGGCCGGGGTTGATGGGATTGACGGGCCCAATGGGCCGAAGGTTATCGGGTTAGTGTTGTTTCACCCGTTTTTCGGGAACGACAGGCGAGACAGGCTGTTGGAGATCATTTTCCCTTCGAGTAGCGGGTCGGGCGACCCGAGATTGAACCCTGGATGTGACCGGAATCTGGGTAGGCTTGGTTGTGGGAGGGTGTTGGTTTTTGTGGCGGAGAAGGATTTCTTGAAGGACAGAGGGGTGGCTTACTACGAGGCGTTGAAGAAGAGTGGGTGGAGTGGACACGTGGAGATTGTGGAGTCTGAAGGAGTGGACCATGTTTTCCACGTGTTTAGCCCCAAGTGTGAGCAGGCGCAGGCCTTGTTAAAGAAGGCTGCTTCTTTCTTGAATCAGGCCCAGGCCCATTTGTGAAAGTCACGCACCATGTCTTTTAATTGATTGCAGTATTACTTGGAGTGTTCTCAGATAAAATCCGTTTTGTTTTAGTCATATTGTATCATTATATTTAAATATAATAAATGAAATACAGTATGCATTTGGATGTTCTTTTATACATTGCATTCATATGTAATGTCTGAATAATCATTCTAATGAGTATCGGTGAGAGAGAGATAGTAAGTGGTATAGTTGGTAAAAATAGATATAAGAATTAAAAAGATAAATTGAGTTGAATTATTGTTTAAATATATTTATATTTGAATAGAATATACAGAGGAATCCAAACATATATTACATTTTATTATAATGTGGAGTGAATGATATTTCAAATGCACCATTATATTTTTGAAATCTAATCTAATTCAATCTATTGTAATGTATCATTCAATCGGATTGAATCCAGTGCACTTGATGTGAACTGAATTAGATCGGTGGGGTTTTGGGTTGCACCTTTCTATTGGGCTTTGAAATTTTAATTTTTCCTTCGACCTATGTAGATGAGCTGTTAGATATTCTTGACGTGTATAAATTTAAATACAAAATTGTAAAATAAACTAAATGAAAATTATAGGATGTCAGAAGTTGGTTTCATGCGGTGATCCAACCACACCTTCCAGTACGGCTACCTTGTTACAACTTCACTTCAGTCACTAGCCTTGTCTTCGGCATCCCCCTCCTTGCGATTAAGGTATCGACTTCGGGCGTGGCTAGCTCTCACAGTGTGACGGGCAATGTGTACAAGGCCCAGGAACGAATTCACTGCCGTTTGATTGAGTGGCGATTACTAACGATTCCGGCTTCATGTAGGCGAGTTGCAGCCTACAATCCGAACTGATGACGGGTTTATAGGGAATTACGAAATGAGAGAAAATGATTTTTCTTATATGATGACAGCATGGTATATAAGGTCTTGAAGTTTTGAAAGAATAATTAAATACTAAGTTTGGAAGAAACATAAAAAGTGTAAATATTATTTATATATATATATTTTACATGTAATATATAAATGTTACTTTGGACGGGATTTGGTACGTATTTTACCATATAATTGACTAACTGCTCCATGTCAAACTTATTCCAAATTCAGTTTAGGAATCGTTTTCTGTCCTGAATAGGTAAAAAAGTGCATTATTAAGCCTAATTTATGCATGGTTTTTTAAAATTGTAATCTAATTCAGTAAATTAAGATAAGGTATCCATAAAAACATATTGAATTAGATTGAATTGATAAGTTTCATCGGTTAATTGTACAAAATTCACGGTCCTAAACAATTGTCTTTCAATATGAATTGGTTGAACATCAATTCCATTGGGGGGCAAATAATATACATATATTTATTTTATATATATATATATATATTTCCTTTTTCTGTTTGCTAACAGAACCGAAGAAACTACAGAGCATGGAACTTAAAATCCTGTTTTGCTTGCATGTCCATTTTTAAAATGGATTTCAAAAGTTGTTTGATAACACATTGCTCTTTCTTTCTCTTAAAAAAATCTATCTCATTTTGAAAAAATATATGACTTTTTAATTTATTATTTATATAAACATCATTTTATAATCTTTTTACACATCCAAACACCATCTAATATTCAAAATAAAAAAACTTTCTTATTTCAAACAAGAAAACTTTTCATTTTAAAATAAGTTTGTGATTTAAACAGGCCCTTAGCCTTTAGAAAAGAAAAGAGAATAAGCTCATGGTTTGTTTGGTTATTAGTAAGGCCTTGTTTGACAATGCAGTTCAAACTGTACTTTTTCATCTCAGTTTGTGTCTTTTTCTGATAAAGTCTTTGTCTTTTCTGAAAAGTCAACAAAATTTTTTAACTCAAACTGTACTTTTTCAGCTCAAACTCATTCATCAAAAGGACCATAAAAATTTGAACTTATATTAGATAAATACTATAAAAAAGAGTACAAAAAAGAGTTTCAATTATAAGTTCGAACCTACGATCTAAGTGAAGTTTAATTTTTTTGCCAACCAGTATAACTTTCCAACAAAAAGGGAAAAATTTTATGATAGGAGATAGCTTCTATCACTTGAACAAGTTTTTTAAATTATTGGATCAAATTTTCACGCTCAGATATATGAATTATAATACTTTTATATCGTATGATGTATTACTTTAATATAGTGACTCATATATCTCATCATTAAACATTTTATCCAATTATCAAAAAAAAAAAAAAACTATATCCTCCAATTTAAATCTTATGATATTTAACCTAGTAATTTAAATGAGACCATGCTTATGAAAAGGATATATGTAACGGTATTGTATGATATATAGTTCTATATATATCGTGCTATTTAAATCTTATCGACACGATTAATGATCTATAGACATCGTGAATAGAGGCCTCTTAACATGGAATTCACCCCATTTTATAAACACAGACATACAAATGTATATACGCATATGTATTTGTTTCGTTTTTTGTTTTTTGTTTTTTGTTTTTTTTAATAAATGAATAGAAGTAACTAAAGTTGATATTAAATTGGATTTGTTTGCCATCTTGAAATCATTTTCCTTTTGAATATGAAAATTATAGGTATTTCTTTTTTCTTAGATCAACAACTAGCTCTCTTCACATATAATTGAGTTCCTCTAATAAACCCAAAATCTCAAATTTTTTTTTGAACAAATTAATAATCATCAAGCTTCTTTTCTAATTTGTCGTTCTTAGTACCTATAAACCGAACATACACAGACATGTATGCGTATACATATGCACACATATAATTGTATATTACTTTCTAATGGAATGTGAGAAGATTCACAAAAGGCCAAATATTTCTGGCATGGGACAGTCCGCAAAGTGAAAACAGTCACATCCTCTATATATATATATATGGTTTGAAATATTTTCTTTCTTTTTAATTTCTCTGTTTTATTAGTTTGTAATTTGTTGTGACGTGCGATTCATGGCCATACAATAAACGTGATTTAGGCGACCAACCACATATATATATATATATATATATATATTTCATACGTATACAAAAAGCGACAATACAATGGCAGAAAAAAAAAAACAACATAAAATTAACGGTCCCCAATGTGATTCCTTTTCATTTGTGTGGTGTATATTTTCATCAACTTGGCTTCTTCTGTAATTAATATCTTTCACGAGCGTTCTCTTTCTACGCACAACATTCCAAAATTAGGAGATGTGGAAAGGACTGAAGACCATGAACTTGACACCACAATTATTCATCAAATCTGCCCGGAAGCGCCAGAACAAATCTTTTGCGTGAAAAATTAGACGTTCTATGTTGTTTGTTGTCGAAAAGTAATATGAGCCTTAAATTTATTGTGAATATTATAGATACACGCGTTTAAATTTATATAGAACTTAAAAATTAAAATAGGTGTCTCAAATTTTTTTAATCCTTAACGAAGTTACAATTATTGTTTATTATTTTTTTACAAAATAAACCAAAGATAGAGTTTCTTCCTTCCTTAAGTTATTGAATTTCTATTCTTAAAAAAAGGGTCATTTATCCATAAATCCCAGTCAAATATTGACTAACACACTTTTAATGTTCATTGCATAACGAATTAAGGACGTGAAAAAGCCTCCCCAATGAATTTTTTCCCCTTCCTTGGTAGATAAAAAGTAGTGCATAGGGAAAAAAAAAAAACCATAATACAAATTACACGGTTCATAAGGAAAAAAAAAATCATAATACAAATTACACAGATTACATATTTCACAGCACCCGATATTTCTCTGAAAATAGAAAAAAAACTACCATTAATACCACATTAGTTATAAAGACTTGATTAAAATTTATATACAAATATAATATCTAATATTTCTAACTAATTAAGGGGAAAAAAAAACAAAAACAAAAACAAAAAAAAGCTAAAAGTCATATGCGTAATTTATAAATTCCATTTGTCTCAAATAGCATCCAAACTTAGTAGTATATATCTTTTTGTTTCCAAAAACTGCAAGTAAATAAACGTATTAAATTAAGGATCCGTTTAGTAAATGAATTTGAATTCAAAATTTTTGTTAACTTTTCAGAAAAGATAAAAATTTTTTTAAGAAAAAGATAAAAATTGAGATGACAAAATACAGTTTGAAATGGATCATCGAACGAGATCTAAATAAGTAAAATATGATTGTATAATAATACTGTGATTGCATCAACATCGTCATGATCGAAAGATTCCGCATTAATATCAGATGTGTTTTGTCATAAATATATATAGTTGGAGATGTACTCTGGGATCGTTGGGATTCAACAGTAAGATTTACATCATCATTTCGGGAACATGTGGCACTTTGTAATCGGTTGTCTGAGCAGCAATAACTAGAGTTGTAAAACAACAATATTAAGACTATTTCTAATGTAAATCCAAATATATATCAATGTTATCTTAATCACTAACAATGTAAAAATAACATATTTGATTTTCTATTTATTTGATTTTATTTTAATGTGAACTAGTAAAGTTAAATATTTTTTATTCAAAAAATTTAATAATTATAATAATCTAATTATTAAATAAAAAAATCAAGATATCAATCAAGAGTAATCAAAATTATACTTAGTGGTAAATTTATCATACCACCAAGTATACCTTTGATTACTTGGAGGTAATCAAGTCTATAGCTAGTGGCAGAATATGTTTTGATTATGACTTTATTTTTGAAATAAAGTTCATGTTATCAGAATAAATTTAATTTTTATGTATAAAATTATTTTGCTAAATCCTGATAGAGGGACCATTGGTGTAACAACAAAAAAGTTCAGAGAGGAGTGCGACGTGTAAAATTAAAAGTCAGAGACTAATATGAGACATGATGTATAATCCAGCGCTATTTATTTAAATAACCAGTCTAGTATTAATTTGCGTTTGGTTTGTCAATTGGAGATAAAATTTTTAAGTTGGAGTTGGTTGACTTTTCAAAAACTAATTATAAATTTTATTGATTTTTCAAAAAAAGACAAAAATCAAGATCAAAAAATACAGTTTAATTGGAGTTGAACTAGAACCCCAAACGACGCTGGTCATTAACTTTTAATTTTACATGTCCACAACTACCTCTAACTCCTATTTACACAGATGGCCCCTTATGTCAGTATTTAATAAAAAAAGTGAATGAAAATTAACACATTCAGTTTATGTAAGCTTTAATTAAAACTAAAATTGTAAATTAATGTTTGTAAGATGAAAAATACTGTACTTCTAAAACATAATTGATGATGCTATATATATTTGATTAAAGTATAATTTTTTACTAAAATATATTTGAGTAAAGTATAATTTACTTTTAAAATATATGTGTTGGATGTATAATTTCCCTCCAAAATATATTTGATTTAGACTTTATTTATAAATAAAGCTCAATGTGTTTAATTTTTATCTAATTATTTTCAGAATATTGATAGAGTAACAATTGACGCAATAATAAAAAAATTAAGATAGTATGATGTTTATATTCAAAAGTACAATGGACAAACATAAGATATGGTATGTAATTCAGAAATAAATTACCAAAAAAAAAAAAAAACTACAAGATGATGGAGATATTTATTTATTTTTTTATTTTTTACACGAGAAGATGAAAAAAAATTAATCTAGAAACTACCTGAATGAATTATTGTTGAGTTGACTAGTCATGATAAAACCGGACGGGTAAGCGCAACTTTCATGCAAAACTATGTCGCAGTAGATGCCAAACGCATGCAAATTACAACCACAAAAACCTCAAACGAACACATGTAAACATAAGTCCGAAGTTTCAAAAATGTCCCTAACGCAATCGATAATTCTTATCAAAAAAGTCCTTATTCCCTCGACCTCTATTTCCCTCTCATCTTCCACAAATTTCCCAGAGGCAAAGCAAAGAAGAAAACTGAACTTCCCAGCGTATTGTTCTCTTGAGCCTCTCTCAACTACTTCTCCGAGTAGTACTGCTAGTACCGCCATGGCCACAACCTCAGCCGACGACGAAATAGCTTATGATTACTCTCCTTTTCTAAAAATCCATAAAAACGGTCGGATTGAGAGACTCTTCGGCACCGACGTCGTTCCTCCGTCGCTCGACCCCGAAACCGGAGTCGAATGTAAAGACGTCGTGATCTCGTCCGAGACCGGCGTCTCCGCAAGGCTGTATCTCCCCAGAATACCCTCCGGCGACCGTAGAAGACTCCCTCTCGTCGTCTACTTCCACGGCGGCGGATTCTGCGTCGACACGCCGTTCTGCGCCAAGTACCACCATGCGCAGTCAAAACCTTAGTCGCCGAGTCCGGCGTCGTCGCCGTCTCCGTCCACTACCGTCTTGCCCCGGAGAACCCTATCCCTATTCCGTACGACGACTCCTGGGCCGCCGTCGAGTGGGTCGCGTCCCACTCCGACGGGACCGGTCCGGACGAGTGGCTGAACACGCATGCGGACTTCCGGCGCGTGTTCTTCGCCGGGGACAGCGCAGGGGCTAACATAGCGCACAACTTGGCGGTTCGGGCTGGCGTGTTGGGACGCCCGGCGGGGCTGAACTTCGCCGGGATCGTCCTGGTGCATCCGTACTTCTGGGGGTCGGAGCCGGTCGGCAACGAGCCGAAGGAGCCGGAGAAGCGGACGATGGCGGAGGGGATATGGCGGTTTGCTTATCCGACGACCCGAACGGATCCGACGACCCATGGATGAACCCGGCGAAGGATCCAGATGTAGGGAAGGTGGCGGGAAAGAGGGTGTTGGTTTTTGTGGCAGAGAAAGATGGGTTGAGGGAGAGAGGGTGGTACTACAAGGAGGTTTTGGAGAGAAGTGGATGGGGTGGGACCGTGGAAGTGGTGGAGGAAAAAGGGGATGACCATGTTTACCATTTGAGCAATCCCACTTGTGACAATGCCGTGGCTCTAGTCAAGAAGATTGCTTCCTTTGTCAATCAAGATTAATTAATTAGGCTTCAAAATGAATAAATTTATTATTATTTTTAAATAAGCAGTAATGTTTGTATGAATATTATGATCTGTTTCCGTTTAGGAAATGCATATTGTAGGGCTGGTTTGACCATCTATGTGGTCAAGCAGAAAAATATAGCATGAGAAGATGATGGAAGATTAGAACTTTGTTTGAGACCAGGGATCATATCGATGTGTTGTGGATTTGATTCTTGGGTCCTTTCATTTATGTATCCTTCATATCCAATAATACCATTTTTGTATTTCAATGCCGTAATTAATCCGTGTCGATTATGCTATGAGTGTTGCTGGAGACTTGGGAGTCATTCAGCTCTAAATTTTTCTTCACTACCGACGGAGTTGCTTGTCATTTATTTATTTTTAACTGAGAATTGGCCTAATTAATCACCTTTCTTATATGTGACAAAGCATAGTGGGGTTGGGGGGGAGTTAATCAAGTTAGGTGACTCCAATAGGCTCGGCTGGGTCCCGACCAGGGCCCTCACTACAGGGTCCAGCCGACTCACTAACAGGCTCATCAGCACATCTCGTCAATTGGTTTTGCCCTACCTTAGAAGGGCTCCTCAGTGGAACGGCTTCTGTTCCTACCAGTTTGTGCAGGGGTGGCCTAGCCCTTTCTTTAATCAGCAATGAAGTAAATCTTGCACTCACCACTGGAGTCACTTGATGCACTAGCTAATTAGTAAATGAAACGGTGCATTGGAAGGGTTAGTCACCATATTCAGTATGGAGCAGACGTCGGTTAAGTATAACGAGTCTAGTTGGCATAGCAAACTAGACGATATCATGGAAATAAGAAATTAGCCCCCTCCTGGAGGTATCGCAACCCCAACCAACTAGATTTCTTATACTATTCGAAAAAAAAAAAAAAAAAAAACTAGATTTCTTATACTTGACCAACGGCAACTCCGTCCTAGATACAAGTATTAAGTAGATCATAAGTGGATGTCTTTCCAAAACATGTCAAGTTCATTTGGTGAAACGGTTTGAGTTGAAATTTTTAAGTTTGAATTGGTTGATTTTTTAAAAATTAGTTATAATTTTTGTTGACTTTCAAAAAAAGACAAAAACTGATATGAAAAACTTGAGTTTAAGATGGTTTGCCAAACGGAGACGTCTTCTTTCTGTCCATGCTCGTAAAATTCTATGAAAGAAAAGAAGAAAAGAAGACAGACTTTTGGTAGAACACAAGAATGATTTATACAACCAAAATAGTGAGGAAAGTAAAGGAGAAAGGAAATGGAAACTAGTTACAATTGAATGAGAGAGAATCCTAAAAATTAATACAAATAATTACAATAAAGGAAAAGATAATTATAATAAAGAAAAAATATTCTTTCCATTAATAATGCCTCCTCTCCCAAGAGGTGAGATAGAAGGGAGAGGAAGCCCTTGTAAGCTATGCTGACGAAGGGCTATGATAGATAGGGGAGGGGATAACCTCCCCGCTTTCATGAGAATGTCTAGTTTGCTAAGCCAACTAGACTCACTATTGGTGCTTTTTTTGCGGCCAGTCGTATACTATGATTAATATTTGCTAGTGGAACAATGGACAGAAGCCCGATCAAAAATGGATCGTATTGATGATAGATTTCGGATATGTCAACTCTAGTAGAGAACGTTTAGTCATTTAGATAGTGACTATGCGTTTTCATAGCTATGATCCAATGTCTGGGAAATATCGCTTGCCTTTGTCGAGTGACTGCTTTCTCGTTGTAGTTGGTACCGTATCTGTTCACTTCAGCATGCAAGAAAGATCTTCGAGATGAATCAGGGCCTGTTCATGGACATATTAAACATCTGGTTTTCAATTATATATTTGTCTTTTTTCTTGAACTCAAAATTAATTTTCACTATTCATATCTTTAAAAGTCTACAATAAACTCAAACTTTAAACGTGTATAACTTTATTATTTTAAATTCAAATGAGATTTTTTTTATTGTATAAAATTTTAAGAGAAACAAAATAAGATCTATATTGATATTTTATCTAAACACACATTAAGTTTTTACATTTTTTTTTCTCCTACAGTATTTTTCAACTAAACACATATTTCTAGAACTCCAATTCAAATATTTTTAAAATCTCTCCCAAATGAGCCCCTCACAGTTTTCATCAACTATAGTGCTCTATCAACGCTTTACTCAAGAACTTAATCTATCGGTCATGAATAAAGCTAATGACCCTCACCATCCTTGTTGGCATATATACGTGGCAATGAGTTGGATATTTGTGGGACCATCAAAAGAAAAAAAAAAACTTTTATTATAGCATTCCCATCATTATTTCTCTCTCCTTCCTGTGGTTCCCCTTCGACTCCATTTTTTTTCTTTCCGTGATCTAGTCCTCTATATCTATTTCAGAGTCTCTCTTTTTCCAGTTGCTGCTGAATGGAAAATTGAAAAGGACTAAAGCCGATTTAAAAAAAAGTGTGCAGAGAATTGCAAAACAAAGCCCAACATCATGCAACATAATTTCACGTCCACTGAAGAAGATGGTGGAAGCAGTGGTTGTTTTAAACCTGACCATGGATGAAAATGTTCTTGACATCGTTGATATTTCCACGACATTATCCGTATTTTGAAATCTCAACATAGATAAGGGGGAAGGATATTTTTTCCTAGAGTATCCGTAAAATGTACACAATGTCCAAAAATATCCTACAATATCTGTGAATATATCCATGATATTTTTAAATATTTCCGTAAAATATCTAAATTCTCGGGAAAAAATTTTACTTTTGCAAAAATTTTAGCTTTGTCGCACGTTTCTTTTTTTTTTTTTTTTTTAAACAAATCAATAACATGTGACAATGGGCTTTAACTCATAACAATAATATATATATATATGTCATAAGAATACAATGTGACACAATTATTTACTCATCAAATTTTTTTCTTGCTCAAAGTTATATTGATGAAGCCATATTGGGAAACAAATTGTGTCGAAATTGGCAAGCATATTTTTGGCTCGAAAACAATTTTTATAAAGTAAAAAAAAAGTTAATTAGCAATTTCACAAGCAGGAAAGTTAGGTTTATTTTATTTATTTTCCTAATTTTACTTGTAATTTCCCGTTTACGTTTGGGGCATTTAGCCTATAAATATATTAGTTCCATTCATATGTAAATGGGAGAGATACAATTAGTTTTTGAATGAAATTTTGAGTTTTACTCTTCTCTATCTCCAATTTTCATTATTCTTTTGAATCAACGAATTTTGATGCCAATTTCTAGTATTCTGTGTGAATAAATGGAAATTTGAAAGGTTTTCCTGACATTCTATATGAATCAACAAGTTAACTAATCTATTCCATTTATTTTTACTGTTTTGCTTTTCTAACATACGCTTTCTACTACATCACATATTTATAAGATTCCTCACGTTTCTTTCTGCAAAGTTTTCGCCTTTTATATTATAGACTCATATAGAGGTAATATTTTTTTTTTTTTACTATTTGTTCATTTGTTTGAATTATTGTTATTTCTATTCCAAAGCACTTATAAAAAAGATTCCACCTGATATTTTATTATTCAACCTTTTGTCTTGTTCGATGAATAGAGATTTTTCATGTTTCCTTCGACAAAGACCTTTATGTCATAGACTCATATAGATATACATGAAGTTCTACTATTTGTGTATGAGTGTGAATTATTGTTGTCTCTATTCCAAAATATTATTAAAAAAATACTGCTCGTTATAAAGAGTCTTTATATTTGAGTTTCAGACTTTAGTATCCATTGGTCATTGCAAGAACAAAAATCATTTTCATAGTTCTTATCTTTTTTCTTCAATTTGTACCATATTATCTTTACATATTCAAGAAAGCATTATTAGCCCAATTCGCAACAGGAATTCAAGAAGAGTATATGTAATATAAACAAGTGAGATAACTTTATTCTATTACACTATCAATTGTTTTAATCAATAAAATTAGCTAGATTTGTTGTTAGTTAAGAATAGTTAAAGTTAATAAATTTATTATTTATTTTTTTAATATTGTTTAGTAATGAAAATAGAGCTTTTGGTTTTCATGTTAGTTATCATAAGTTTTATTTAGTTTGCATTAAATTACTAATTTATGTAATTTATATAGTAGTCTATAAAGGATGACAAGTAAAGGTAAATCCAATCCTGGATGACAGTATTGCACAACTTTAAAAGGTAATCACTATGGCACCAATACGTAACTTTTGTGGGAAAAATATGAAAAGTGAAGGGATCACTCGTTTTAAGTATCATTTAGTTCAGAAGGGATCCTAGGAAAAATAGTAAATGGTGTTTCAATGTTTCTCCTGAAGTAAAAAAGGAAATTGTACAATTGTTAAGAAAAAAAAGAAGTAGAAAAGAAAAAAAAAAGCTATATTTAAAGATATAAGACAGGGGCTAAGAGGGGAAATTTAAGGAGTTCAATAGTCTAATGATTCAAGATGATGAAGATTTATATATGTATCCAATTAATATGCCTCCCAACGAACTACATAATTATCTGTGAAGCTCTTCTAGCATCTAAAAAATCCAAGTGGCAAAGAGAGCGACAACTGCATACTAGAAAGGGTGAGAATGTAGGGAGTTCAAGGGGTACGACGCCTACTAATGTACCACAATGTATGGGAATAGTGCTCCATTGTTAAGGAAACTTGCCATGAGAATCTTATTCACAAACATGTTCATCTTCGGCATGTGAATGAAATTGGAGTACATCTTTCATTAATTTCGTACAAAATTACGCAACTGGCTTGCCCACAGTAGACTCAAACGTTGGTTTTCTTGCTATTCTAATATGAAGCTAAAAATACGAGGAATGGAGGCAGAGTGTGATAATGTAGCAGAAATAGATTATTTGCGACTTACTCGAAGTAGTAGTTGAGTCAGGTGCTAAATATGATGGATGATCTTATTATTCAATGGATTAGGCCAATACATTTAAGATGATGAGAATAAGAACTCATATCCTAAGAATTATGAGACATGCTCGAGAGTTTGGACATTGATGTTGATAGAGTACTAGTTGAAGAAGTAGGTACATCTTCTAACAGTGTCACTGATACTTTTGAGGTAGCTATGTGAACACCCAAGCAAAGAAAAAAACATTTCTTTGCAACATAGAAATGATGATGATGAGGATAGTAGATCGTGGACGTGGCTGTGGTCGTGGTCGTAGTCGTAGACTTGATGGTGAGAATGATGATGATGACGGCGACAACTATGATGATGAAAGGTAGTGGGGGTGATAGTAATGATGATGGGAACTATGAGAGGAAGAGGAAATACAACGCCAAGTCAATTAGTTTGAGTCCATTTACTGGAGAAGAATATTTTACGCATGCTACATAAGATAAAGATCATGATTATGGAGCAATTAGTGAAAATATTGGGGCAATTGGAAAAACAACGTATAAAGAGACATGGTGTAGCTGAAATGAGTCAAGCTTGGTGAGAATTCTATTGCCTTGAGTTTGGATTCTATGAGTTTAGGAACCGAGTAAAGTTCATATGGTTATAATCCTCATTACAATTCTCAAATGGGTTCCAAGCTCAGAAGTTCAAAATCGAGATGTTTTCTTTAATGTATTGATATATCTTCCACCACAAATTGATATCGAGATGTCATTGCATATTCATACCAAGACTCATCCATCAAGTTGGATTAATCAACAATATCCAATATATGATTTTACAGTTGGAAGAGACCAATAAACATACATGTGGCATATAAATAATTACATTCAGAACTATTTAAGAGTAATATCTTAGCAAATGTATTGTTTAGATCAAGATCAACAACTACCTAATATTTTTCAACCTGTTAGAAACTCTTTTGAGTATTAGAGACACTTGAAACTTGTATGCATTATATTATGTTTGACATTTAATTTTCATGTAGTATATAATTTGGTGTATTTTTATTTCTAACAACTAATGAGTATGTAATATCATATTGAAACTACAATCAATGTATAAATATTTTGATTTCCTAATCTATTACGCGATATGACTCGCATATTTGATAAAAAAAATGTGTTGTTTTTGTTGTAAAATTAGTTTAGATTAATTAATATTGATTGTTTTTACATTTTGTAAAGTTTCAGTAACAAATTATAAGATTTTTTTTAGTATATATTTTTTCTTAGGATATCTATCGACATCGATATTTCCGTCGACATTATCCATAAATCAAAATCTCGACAATCCTGTCAATATCGACATTTTCATCCTTGAACGTGACCATGTTCAATAATGCTCCATATCTAAATAGTTTCGTGTAGGTTTGAAAAGATACTTTGTTACTGTCTCTTTAAAATCTGAAATATGTTCTTTTATTCTGAAATCTAATCAATGGATTTGAGAAGATAATTTTCACAAAACGGCCAAATAACAGAACGTTTTTTTTTGTTTTAATGGAACAATAAAAAGATTTTAATTTTCTTTTAGTTTCAACTTTTCTCCCTTTCAAAATCATAGTCATGATCGGATAAATTTCTCTATGGAAACTTTGGGAAATTTTTTCTTCTTCTCAAATCTCCTCAAGAAAAAAAAAAAAATCAGATTTAAAAAAGAATGCCATCCCCCCGGCGCTGAAAAAAATGGTAATAGAGCTGGTGCATCGATTGCAAAACAAAAAAAAAAAATAATAATAAATAAAAATCAATTATTTAATTAAAAAATTAAAAAGAAATTAAAAAAAAAAAAACGAATAATCTTCATTTATTGATCTAGAACTAAGATCAAATACAAAAGCTTTTTATCAACACCCAAACCCAAACAAATTTGTACAATACAGAAAGAGATGCGGTAGAAGAGAGGAAGACGGGTTGAAGGTAGAAGAGAGATTGTTGTGATGGTAGTAGTGGAAACGGAGTTCATTCCGTTCACCGTAGGTTGTCGAAGCCAGAGTTTTGAAAAATACCATATCTAAAAATTAAAGAAAAAACTAAAAAAAAGAAACTTTTACAAATAAAATATTTTACATTTTCAGTGGGTCTTCATTGCCACATATAATGACCCTTTGCTTCATTCGTCGTTCATTGTCCCTCCTCAGTCCTCGGTAGCTTTCAAAAAGGTTGACATGAAAGAAGAAAGAAAATTGGAAGAGTACTGGGATCCTGCCATTGTTCTTAGGACTGTTTGTTAATGAAGTTCAAATTTCCCAAATGTATATTCAAAACCATGTATGCAAGTCCTAGAAGACGAAAAGAAATTTTTGGCTCGGAAAAACGTTTTACAATAATCCAATAAAAATAATAATAAGAATCCTAATTCCTTATCCTATATTAATTATCTCTTACCTATACTTACAAGAACTAATGGACTATTTTCAACATGCTTTCTTCAGTCACGGGTTAGTCACGTGATTGTCACGTCATCGTAACATGACTGTTAAAGGGCGACCTCAATCATCACAATGTCTATTTTTTTCCGTTTATTCCGCATGCATGACATACAATTAATTATAAATATAAAGTAAGTAGAAAAGACAATATAAGCGACTCTTCATTTTTATCCTCCTTAATACACCGTTTTGATTTTTTTCATGCCACACGTAAGATCAACATACTCAACATGTGCATGGTAAGTATACGAATGAGCTTTCTTCAACCTCATTTTTCTTAAAAGCTTCTTCCGTCGTCATTTCAATATGAGCTGTCATATTTTCAGCTTTTTTTTTCATTAATATGAAAAAAAACCTTTCTTCTTTTTTGTTTTTTTGTATAGAAAATAAAGAAAATTTTTCTTTTTTTTTTTTTAATAATTAAAAACCTTTCTTCTTAACAAACTACAAAGTTGACTTTCTAGAATTTTATATATTTTGTCAGTATTGATCGCTCCTTTTCTTCTTTCCACCACACATTAAAACAAATATTATATATATGATACTCATACAATTCATATGTACATATATACATAGATATAATAGATTCAGCGCCTAAATTTCGTACTGATCTTTCAAAACCTACGTTCGTTGAAAACATATTTTTCAGTTAAAGTTAATTTTTGTTCCTTACATTTTGTTAAGTTAGATACACTCTTTAAGAATCTAATTATTATTATTATTTTTTTAATTTTTACATATTTTAGTGGCGTGCATTTTAGAAATAATGATATTAGTCTATTAGGCTATAAATATATCATATTTATGGATATTTTCTTTTTTGGTGTTTTCTCCAATGTCCTCACATAATCTGGCTTAGATTCTTGGATCGGGATTAGGGGCTGAAATCGGGGGTTAGGGTTCGGGGTCGGGATTTGGTGTCAAGTTTAAAGACCTGGGTATGGTTTTGGGCTAGGGGTAATGGGTTGGGATGTGGTTTCAAATGCCAGGTTCTTGGCTAGGGGTCATGATAGGAATCTAGGGTCGGGTTCCAAAATCAAGATTGGGGTTGAGGTCGAGGTCTGGGACCAAGTCGAAGTCATGATCTAACATTCGGATCGGGTCAGGTTTCGAGACCAATGACATGATGTGAGGGTTGGTTTCTAGGAGGGTCAAGTGTTGACTAGATACATGGTCAAGGTTAGGCTCCAGGATTGGGTTTGGGTTTTGGGACCAACATCAAGTTCCAATTCCAAGATCAGGAGGTTAAAGGATGAGGTTGGGATTGGGTTATTAGACTGAGTTAAGGGATTAGGGGATCATGATCAAGGTCGAGTTCCCAGTTGGATTTTGGACAGTTTTTAGAGTTGTGATTAGGGGCTAGGAATATGGTCGGATTTCAAGTTCAGGTAGGAGCCAAGTTTTGAAGATCGAAATTAGGGTTAAGTTCACAATTTTCGGGCTCAGATAAGGTTTCGGGTTCGGGTCATGTTTTGAGATTGAGGTTGGGTTCTAAGAATGAGCAGGTTTTAGGATCAAGTATAGGGTCTAGTTCCAGGATCAAGGTTGGCGTTGGAGTGGGGTTTTAAGACATGTTCCAGTATTGAGGTCAATGTTGGGTTGCAAAACCTGACCGTGAACCTAGCCTTGTCAAGCGCAATCATAAGTTTTCTTATAAAACCGAGACATAATTAAAATTTAACTTCTAAAACATGAGAAGCGTAAGTGCCCTCTCTCAAAATGTACGCTGGCTCTACCATTAATTTATAAGGCTCTTTTTATATGGTTTACAGCAAATCGTGCTACTTTTATTTGTATTTTAGTTGTTCATTATTTTAACATGATTTTTGATATTTTTTTTAACGTTTAAAAAACACGCATAGTATCACTCATGATATTCCAATCGTAGCAATCGGCCAAACAATGAGTGTATCAGTACGGAGACTATGACGCATCACTTAGCGGAAACTTTATTTGTATTTGAGGCAAGTATTTTTATTTTCTTTTAAGTGAATATCTTTATTTTCAATAAAGAAAAGTTTTTGAAGAAAAAATAAATAAAAAAAAGTTTTATTCGTAATAATTTGAAGATTAGGTATGATTTGCATGTTTATGTTAGATTCATTTTGATATGGTTAGTTAAGTGTCAAGTATATATACAAGTTTATTAAGAAAGAAGAGAACTAGAAGTCTCCTCTCAAAAATTTAAAAAAAAAAAATTGTAAAGCAAATGGTCTTTTTAAAGAAGTTTTTTTTGTACATGATCGAGGTTTTGTAAAGTTAAAAGAATAACCGTTTTTTGAAATAATCAATTAATGATTGATTAATATTAATCTGTACTACTTTTTTTCTTAAATAATTAAATATGAGCCATTATGTATTGACCTAAATGTTTTTTTTTTAAGTTAGGCTAATGTCGCTCTTGACCAACAGTATAAGAAAGAGGGAAAAAAAAAGTTTGATTACGAAAAAAGAATGATGCTTTTTTTTTTTTTTTTTTTTTAACGTTGATTAAACGAAATGGTCAAAACTAAAATAAACTGACAGATAAAAATAAGTTTGGGATTTTAAAAGTCAGACATCAAATTTTAGATTGGGAATAAAATTGGGAAGCCATTGTGTGATTGATCCAAACAAACATTAAACTCAAAAAGCTCGTTCTGTTGAAAGAAAAGTATCATCTCGGCTTCGTCAATTCAACATTAATTAAAATATATAATGCAATCAATCCTGACTGTGTGGCAACCCATTCATAAGTCAATGACAAAGCAAAAATAAAAAGATAAAAAAAGATAAACAACAAATAAAGCCCACAACGACTTCTGCATTCATTCTTATAATGAAATCCAAAAAACGACAAAAGTTACATAATTATATAGTTTCCCATGAACACTTAACAAACAACACGTAGATAGTAGTTCTTGAAAAAAAAAAACAAAAACAAAAACAAAACAAAATTTAAAAAAAAAAAAAAAAAAAAAAAAAACAAACAAACAAATAAACAAAATACATTCAAAGTACGAGCCTCACACGTGGGATCTACAGGAAGTACGTACTACGTAGCAAATCCCACAACCTGAGTACAATTATTGCAAGAAAAACGACACAAACCAGACTTAAAACGACTTAAACCAGGCGTAAACGACACACGCGCGTCTTAAGTACTACGGAAGAAATCGGAGACAATTTTCATCAGCTCCGCAGCTTGCTCAGTTTCAGGATGGTCAAGATAGAAATTATGAGGAACCCCTTTGATCTCATGAAGCTGCAAATCTCCTCCCCACCTCGCTCTTCTTCAAAAGCTCCGCGTAAAAAAGCCCCCTGGCCTTAAACCAGTCTTTCTCCGCCAAGCAAATCAGCACTTTCTCACACCCAAGCTTCCCCAAATTCGGCTCGTTTTCCGGGTTTATAATCGGGTCGTCCATATCCTTCGCCGTCGGCAGGGCAAGTCGCCAGAGCCCGTCCGTGATCGCCGCGAAGGGCTCCTTCCTGCTTGGACATCCGGGCTGAGCCCCAGAAGTAGGGAATCACCAAAACAATCCCGATTAGCTTAACTTCTCCGCCCACGCCTCCCTCCAGCCCATATTTTAGTGCCATATGGTGCGACAAGTTGGCCCCGGCTCCGTCCCCGGCCATGAACAGTCGGCCGCGGTTGGCGTGGGGGCTCAGCCACTTGTCCGAGTCACTGGAAGCAATCCACTTGAGGGCCGACCACGAGTCCTCGAATGCGGCGGGGAGAGGCTCTTCCGGGCCAATGCGGTAGTCGACGGAGACGATGACAACGTTGGCGCTGGCGGCGAGGGAGTTGAGGTAGTTGTGGAAGTAGGGGTCGGCGGCGGAGGAGGTGAGGTACGTGCCGCCATGGAAGTAGACGAGGAGAGGCTTCTTTTGAGGAGTACTTTCGGTGGTAGGGTTTGGGATATAGAGGCGAATGTAACGGCCAGTCTCTGGAGAGATTACGACGTCGGTGGATTCGACGCCGGTCTTGGGGTCGACGCCAGCAGCGACCCTAGCGGTGCCGCGGAGGCGTTGGATTCGTCCGTCTTTGTAGATTTTGATGATGGGAGTTAGGTCTGTGGCTATTTCGTTGCTCATGGTTGGAGTACTCAGGGGTTGAAAAGAGAGGATATTGGTTGAAACTAAGCAACTTGTAAAACTTCTTCAAAGGTCTTATGAAGACTGTGTTGTGAGTCGTGACTTGTATTGCTATTTATTACATTACATGCAGTGTTAGAGGAAACCGCAAATATTAATTGAATAATTTAGCAATAAGAAATTACAAATATCGATAATATTATACATCACAAATAATAAGGGATGCACCCCACTTGTATTATGATTAAGATGGTGTGATGTCACTGTAATACTTTTTAAGTATCAGTTTGGTTTATCAGTTCAAACTATTAGTTTGAACTGATTTTTTTGTCCTTTTTCTAAAAAATTTTTTGTCTTTTCTGAAAAAGTTTTTTGTCTTTTCTAAAAAGTCAACAAAAATTACTATTGAAACTTAAAATTTCCAACTCAAATTGGTGAACCAAACGGAGCCTAAGATTATTTCCATATTAAGGAGCGCGTATGTATCGAGAGTTGAGTATTGTATTATAGATGTGGATTACGGTGGATTCACAAATGAAAGCAATTCATCGACTAGGATTGATAGCGTTCTGACCATCAAAAATGAAAAAAGTTCACTTTTTCCCTAAAATTTAATGTTTTGTCATAAAATGCCCTATGAATTGTAATTTATAACATTTTATGTACTCCAACTTTGAAACATCTACAAATTTCCTTAGTTGAATTTTTGACGGAAAAATACGTGCGATACTTGTTGGCAGCATTAGTTAAGGAGTCTTAAGTTTAAAATTACAAAGTTGCCTTTATAATTAGGTTAAAAGAATAAATATATAGGAGTACTTATTGTCATTTTTTCCCATATCGCTCTTTAATATTTAACTAATTTCGTAATTTGACATTTAATAAGAGTAGCAAATGCCACGTGTCTTGCTAAATAGTGTCACTTCGCAATTTCATATTTAATACTATTGTCAAGTGCGCTTTTCCGTAAGAAATTTAATTAAAAAGAAAATTTGTAAATGTTTTAAATTTCGGTGGAAAAAAAATATTACAAATTAAAATTTAAGCGGCGTTTTGTAACAAGGCCTAAAATTCATTTAAAAAAAAAAAAAAAAAAAGAGTTTTGCTTCAAGTGTGGTTGGTACACTCAATTGTTACACGAGGAAAATGTTTCACAATTCCGAAGGTAAAAAAAAAAAAAAAAAAAGCGCCCAAACATGTATTTCTAAACCTACAGCAAGTAACCACTATTGTATATTTTCAAACAACATGGACCACACTATCCTACGTACACTTTTTTTTTTTAATTAATACATTGGATACCTAAAAGAATATATATAGGATCAAAAAATAATGCTAGTGAATGTGAATGATTTAAATTCCTATTAATAGGTGAGCTTGATTCATTTTCATTTTGACTTTTCTTCATAGTTTTTTTAAATATATTTTGTGAGATCAAAAGGTGTTTTCTTTACATATAAGTTTATTTACGTTTTGTTTTTTAAAATGTTATTTCATTTTATTAAATATAGTTTTAACCAAAGGACTTATGACGGTAAAATACTATCACGTGTTTAGCATCTCAACAATCATGTTTGAATGCTTGACATGTATAATTCTCATCCATCATAATAAAATAAGGACCAAATTTGTTAACTGAACAAAGATCAAGAAAAACAGATCTTACATTTTCAAAATAGAAAATAAATAAATTTGTTACGAAGTAATGTATATATTTAGCTAATAATATATTTACAAGATAATAAGTTAAAAACAAAAAAGTGGTTACATGCATAGTTTAGCTGTAAAACCACACCTAACTTTATCTAAACAGGTGTAAGAGTTTGAATCCTCCACCCCTAGTTTAAAAGCAAATAATTAAAATTTTTATCAGTATCTTTTCATATTATTTTCAACTGATTTATGAAATTTTAAAAATTAAAAAATGCCCACTTATCTAAAAAATTTACCACATTTTTCTTCAAATTTAAAATTATATGGTAAATCCATTTATTATTAGTTCAAATCAATATTTATTGGGCATAATTTATCAAGTAAATCCATATATTTACTTGTCAATATTTCTATTATCTTGTAAACCCCAAATCAACCCAATTAATCCAAACCCTAACCTGACCTAAATCCTACCAACCCACTTTTGCATTCCACCAAAGAAACCTCGACAGACCTCGCGAAGAAATTATTGTCACATCACTGTCATGTGCCCGTGGCCATTGTGATCCTGATCATACTTTGACATCATGATCCTCATCGTCTTCATCATCGACACAGTGTCCAAAGGGAGGGAGGGAAGGAAAAAAAATGGTAGAATTGGAATAAATCAAAAAAAAAAAAAAAAAAAAAGATTATGCTATTATTTACACTCATTTAGGGGGAAAAAAAAAAGAAAGAAAAAAGAACTACTACTTTTTTCCTTTCTACCTTTTAAAAATGCTATCTGGTGCAATTTATTTTTAGTTCCCCACCAAAATATATTTTCTCTTTCAATTTTGTCCCCAAAAAAAAAAAATCTTACATTTACTTCCTTTTATGTTTTGCTAAAAATGCAAAGTCTTTTTTATTTTCAAATAAATAGTGGTGATAAGAATAAGTAGGTGTAATTCAAATCGATGTTGTAAGAGACCCAGCTTATTAGCAAAATGTGCCCATTAGCACTATTGCTTCCAAAAGTTGGTGTGCTTATGGTGATGTCGATGGGTTTAACCCGGTCAGTAAGAAAACGAAAATAAAAAGAAGACATTCATTGAAAACAAGATATAGCCCTACTAACACTAAGGCTAGAATTACATAATTGAAAAAAATCTTGGAGAAATTTATCAGATCACGAGGAATGCTCTAAAGATCTTGAACAGAATTGGGCTATCAACAATCATTTTAGTGCTCATAAAGAGGTGCAATTTGTGGCTTCCGGTTCTTGGGAGAAATTATTAAATCTAAATATTTTGAGGAAAAAACTGGATAAAATTTGATTAGAAAAAATTCATCCAACCAGCTTAGTGCTCAGAGTAGGAAGGGCTTTGAAATGAGAAATCATAATGAGTTTTGTCTTGGGATATTTTATTTAGTTTAGTTTACAAGTTTTATATTTTTAATCTTGTAAGACGACCTTTTATTTACTTTTTCTTTTTTCTCGTTATCAGAATTTTCGCTTATTCAAAAATAAAATAAAATAATAAGTAAGGGGCACCAAGACATCTTGACCAAGTCGACACCTTTTTAATACTTTTTTCTTCTCTCTCTCTCTCTTCTTTAAAGCTTTAGCACCTTCATCATTTTTCCATCTCATATATTATTATAAAAAAGTAGAATTATAAATGGAGTCTAAAACAAACAAAAGAGATATCAAAACAGCCTATGCAAAGGCAAGTAAAAGAGAAGTAACAATTTTGCTAAAACAATTTAGCGAAAGAAGCCAGAGACTAGACTCAAAAAATTGAGTAATAACTCACATCTTGAATTCAAACATCAAATTTACCTTGTGTAACCTTTGAATGCCAAACACGTTTCTTCCCTTTTTTTTTTTCTTTAAAATAATTTTTATTAAAAATGTCCGTGCTTAATATTTTTTTCACGCACTCTAAAATATTAATTTTTTTAAAAGCGACCTCATAGAAATTTTATTCACAATTACCCCAATAAAATGTTTTTTTTTTTTTTAATTTATCGAGAAATTTTCAAACTTTATATTTATTGCTTAAACGTTTCCGTCAAAACAAACGTTTTGATGTCATCAAATGTTACTTTCTCATATTGCCCTAATTTCTTAAAATTTTCAACAAATAAAATTGATCTTTTCACAAAACAATAAAGCTTCTAACATAGGCAGTGATGATGATTGAAGAAAAAAAAAACTTTCCAACAATTAATGTTAGATAAAATTAAATATATATATATATATAGGTTTTGATGTAATGGTGTTAATTAAATAGTATTTTTTTTAATTTTCTTTATTTTAAAGTTTTTTTATTTTATTTAGTTTTTTTTTTCTTTGTTTTGCCTTGTTTGTTTATCCGATACGCGTGTATGCTATACAACTAATATGTGTATATATATATATAAATATATATATCTGCGGTGTATAAGGTACGTGACTCTCTAGTCTAATAAGGATGCATGACAGGTACCGTAATAGCTAACAATCACATAAAATCGTTACAAACCAAGGCACCAATTATGAGTACTACACTATCTAAAATGTTTTTTGTACACCTTTGATCGAAAACGACCTTGCAACGATGAGCCGGTTTTATACTGGTGAGTATTTTCAACTTAATATTTTGTTAATTTTAGAGTATCTTAATTACTTTCTAGTTGTTTCTAGTATTGTTTTCACAAGTTAGGAATTTAATAGAGTTTTTTGGTGAAATTTAGGAGACTTGAACGAAATTGCTCAAAAGATGCTAAGTGAAGAATACAGATTGTGAGCACTGCAGCTTCGACTTCTGGGCGCTACAACGCTGAACAGTGCTGCGGCGTTGGATGACGTACATGCCCTAGATAGAATGACATATATTAATTTGAGATAAGAATATACTCTAATTTCATGTGTAACCGTGGTGATGAGAGCTTATGCTTAATGAATTTCTCTTAATTTGATATATATATATATATATATATATATATAGGAATATAATGAGTTGGTTAAGGGAGATGTATATTTGCATGACCATCGGAAAAGGCTTGGACAGATATTAGTGCTTTTGGTTATATTAAAATTTTGTTAATTAATCAAAGAGATAGATTCAAGTGGGTTGTTTGGTTAATTATTCCATTGGTGATCTGTTTTGCAATTTCATTCTTGCATTTATTTCAATTTTATTTTGTTTTCTACATTCTTTTTAACAATTATCGACTGTTTGGATAAAATTAGAATGATACTATTTTAGTAATTAACAAAAGAAAAATTATGGATGTTTAATCCTCATGGGAACAATCTTAATTTATCTTTATTTTACTTGTTTGATTTGTGCGCTTGCGAAAATCCACAAAAAGTTTTTCTCTTGTCTCAAGATGGTCTTGTCCATAGTAAAAGTTTGTGCTCCCCATATGGTCTAATTCGGGGTAGCCAACCTTCTACTTTAGTAGATAAATAGTGTTAGCTAATAGATTACGTCATATTTTAGCTGTTGGATTCTGATCTAACAATGCATCCTTATTGGTAGTAAAAAGTACACGATTGATTGTAAATCCAAACTTTTTTATTATATATGTGCATGGAAATGGTCCCCTTTGTAATTCTTTTGTATGGACAATATTTTTCAAACTGCCCACTTTCTCTCATTCACGTTACCTTCACGCACAAAAAAACAACATTACCAAAACTTCTAAAAAAGGGAAAAAGAAAAAGAAAAAGAAAAAGAAAAAAAGAAAAGAAAAGCGTGGCTATCCATCGAACTCGCTTGGAGGCAACGTTTAACATCCAGACCTTTTTGGATTTTTTTTAATTCTTTTTGGATTTTTTTTTTATAACGCTCAAAATGAGATGACGTTTTTCTTTGTGTTGAAAAGCAATGGGACTAAATTAAAAAGAAAAAAAAAGAGCAATGTGACTTGCTTTCATATCAGCTACTTGGCCCTTTTTCTTCCTTCTCTGATTAGAGGAGAGTTAAGAAGCCTTCGCCTGTTCCACCGCACTAACAGACAACATTATTGATGGAGGTTGCTGCTCTTCTTTATAAAAGTGACCAGTCAAATCCTGTAAAGAAAACTGTTATATAACTTGTTTCTTACTCAAAATTTAATTTTTGAGCGCCTTTATTAAACCCAAAAGAAATATAATCGGAAAGATAGGATTGATAAGTAAAGTAAAATAATAGATAAAATTGTGGTAAAACCTCATTTTATAAATCTTATTGATAGAATTTATTTTTGAACCGTTCGATCGATTTAATTAAATGATTGAAATATTGCTTATGTATAAAAACTATAATGTACTTTAACCCATAATATTATATACTATAAATTAAAAATAAAAAATAAAAAAAAAACCCATCGTCAGTGACTCTCCTTGGCCGATGACCCCACACAGACAAGCCAGGCCCCCCGCAACACTGATGGACCCCTCAACCCCCCATGCCTGACGCTAAAGAGCCCCCCCCCCAATGCCTACGAGCCGCAATCTGATCCCCCCATCCCCCCACACTCAAGCCTAGGCAACCCCCCTTCCCCCGACACCAACGAGCCCTAACCCGAGCCCTCCACCCCCCTCCCGATCGAGCCCAGATGGGCCCCTTCCCCCCATGCTAGAGCGCCCAATCCCCCCCCCCCCGAACTCAGATCTAGTCGCTGTTTGGGGGGGCGTTGGCGTCGGGGAAGGGGACGAAAACAGTATTTCTTTTCTTTTTTGGTCCTTCAATTCCTTTTTTTTTTGTTTTTCACTCTAAATTTTTTTTTCATTTTGGTCCCTTTTAAACAAGTTTTTCTTGTTTTAGTCCTTCATTTCTTTCTTTTTTTTTTTTTTTCATTTTCGAACTAAAATTTATCCATTTTTCATTTTGGCCCCTTATATTGGTCTTTTTTTCATTTTAGTCTTTTTATCTTTTTGGTTCTTTTTTTTAATTATCATTTTCGAATTTTTTTTCTTTTACACTTTTGCTATTAATATGCTTTGTTTGTCTATCCCTTCTATATCTATAGCTATATATAGAAAAAAAAATTTCAAGCTCTTTTTTTTTATTTTTTTTTTAATTTTTACAATTTAGTCCTTTTTTGTATTGATCATTTTTTTTCATTCTAGTCTTTTTATCTTTTCTGTTTTTTTTTTTTTTTTTTTTTTTTTAATGTCTCTCTTGAAAGTGAAAGAAAATAAGAGAGAAAGGAAAGAATTTTTTTTTTCTCCTTTATGGTGTTTGGTATTATGGAAGGAAAGAAAATAACATGGTTGTGTGATTACTATTTTATTTATCTATATATATTATTTCATTTAAAAACATGGACCAAAAACTAATTTTGGTAGTTATTGGATGGATTTTAGTTTTACTCCCATTTTTGGAGAGAATAAAAAAGTGGACCAAAGTACTATATTTTTCCATCATATTTTCCTTTCCCTTTTCATTTGTTTCTTATCAAACAGCCAACTCAATCAATTTCCATCAACTTTTCCCCAACTCACTTCCTTCCTTCCTCTTTTCCACCCTACCAAACATAGCGTTAATAATTTGATAGATAGATGCACAATATTTAAGTAGTTGCACGTGTAAAAGAAGTTGACAAATTAGGTATAAAATTAATCAGAAGGTATATTACGAAAATATTGTAGCGGAGAGGCTCCCAGGAAAAGAAATATATGTGTGTGTATATATTTATATATATTTTGAGTACTAAGGATATATTTTGGAAAAATTACGTAGAAAATTAATTTAGATGGATTATGGAAAAATTAGTAGTTGATTGAAAGAGGGTACGTAGTTGAAAATTTTTGAGTGATTAGATTTAAGAAGAAGAAAAAAATCCATTTGGCTCTTTTTACAATTTACAATTATAATTGTTTAAAATTTAGGTTATTTTTATAAATGACTTGGAACTATATATCTCTTTCATGTTAGCTTTTAATTTCTAGTTTTACATATTATATTATTCTGAACTACTTTATTATTACGCAAACGGTCCATCTGTCAACATTCATTCAAAAATTAGATAATTATGAGCTTTATTAAAATTAAAATCATAACTGAATGTTTTTTGAAAGTTAAATTGTACCTCCACCAGATATATTTTTGATGTAAATTGTATCACTATAACAGATATAAGCTTATCGGAGATATTTTCAAGATACAATTTCTCACTAAAAAGATATTTGATTATTATTTAATATTCAATTAAAGTTCACATGATTAGAATGTATTCAATTTTCTTTCTGTTTTAAGAATTATCAACAAAAGCACCATAATACTCGAAAAGTTTGGGAAGTATGACTATAAAAAAAAAAATTTAAAAAAAAGTCATGAGGGTCAATATTAGGAGTCTAGATTTGCTATTCCAGATTTCTTATCTCATTGGTTTTTCTCAATAGTATGATATCATAATCTGAATTTAAGATTCTAGTCACATAAAAAATGTAAAATATTAAAAGTTTTTTAACAAATTGATGATTTGTCAAAAATAATATTGAAAGGATGTCTTGTGAGACAAAAAAATAGAACAACAAATGTAAACTTGTTTGGAGTGACTACTCCAATTGCAAATTTCCAATATTTTTTTTTCTTTTTTCTCTAAAAGTAAACTAATTTTACTATTCATATCCTTAAAATCTCTTTTAAAAACTTAAATTTTAAAAGTTCAAAATTTTCTTATTTTAAATCAAAAGGAGATAATTTTTTAAAATTTATATAAAATAACGAGGGTAACAAAATGAGATTCGTATTACTGTTATAAGTTTTTTATACTTTTAAAATTCAAGTAGTTTATTTTCTAACAGATATATATCTCCAAACATTTACTTTTTTAAATCAAAATATTTTTAACATCCTAGTTAAAGTTCATGCTTTAAACGTCTTCATTAATTTTACTTTTTCTTTTGGGGGGCCCCTTTTCAAGCTCCAGTTTTTTATTCGGCAGAAACTTTTCAGACTTTCTTGGCCCGCTCTGGTCCGTAATTTGTTATGTGCATTAATTTACAAGAAGCCACTCCTATATAAAATAAATAAATAAATTTTTTACATGAAGCCACATCTGGATCTGAGTAGGCGCGATTTTTTGTCTCACAACTCAGGACGAGAGACCACAAAAATTAAAATAAAAAAAATTTTTTTTCCAATTTTTGTCCTCTTGACCAGAGACCACAATTAAATCAATCATGAACGTGAAACATTTTCCATGTGTGTAAAAAAATCGGTTTCTTTTGCCAACTACCAACAAAAAAAAAAGTTTGGTTTGGATGCAATTAGCGATGACAATGAAGTGTAGATGGATATGGTTCTCTCGTTCCCATATTTACCTCAATTACTTGCCCCACTTTTCCTTTCTTTTTATGTGTTGTACTTGGAAATTATCAAATAAATAATGTTTGTTGCCTTTGTTTTATATATATGTCAGAATAAAGCTAGTGGTCATCGTGGGAATTTTGTTCTTTTTTGATTCGACTTTGCAATTGTAATTGTTACTATATGTTAGATTGGCCTAAAAATGTTCAAGTGGTAGTAAATTGACGATGACAAGATAATACATTTCTTTTCATCATAAAACGCGTTTTTGAGTAACCCTAGAAGTAATTCTCAAACTTTATCCCTCAAATGTGAAGCTTTGGTCTCTAATTTTTGAACACAATAAAATACGAATATATACTATAATTTCATTAGTAATTCCTCTTACGAACTAACATATTTATAAACTTACTATTTAATTTTTAATGTAAACGAGAAACTACAAATCAAAAGTAGAAACTCAACATTCATTTGACACAAGAATTAAATCAAAATTAAGTTCTGTTGATGCCAAAAATCTTCGGCTCAACATCTGATATAATTGCCTGAAGTGGTTGGCCTTGCACAGTAACTCTACATCTGGTTGCCTATAAAAAGGGAAACAGATCAAAGTAATGAGGACACTGGTGGGGTGTCTGCCATGGAAACTCTGATACTTAAGTCAGTGATGACACTGATGAGCAAGCAGAGAGACAGAGCTTTGATAATGAAAAATTGTCCATACCTAAGTGGGTTGGCTAACCCTATATTTATAGGCATTCCTGGCAGACTCAGGTGTTCGGGTGACCCTGTTAGGTTGAACTCTGAGTGTTATTGATGGGTAGACATGCTTTAGGTGTACAGATACCATACGTCCAATAGGTTGGCACCATGTGTTCCTATGGTTTGGTGACAGGGGACACAAAGGCATGCTAGTTTTGGTAGAGGTGATGAGTACTGTGCCAGTTTGGCCAGGAGGCGGGAGCCAACGATAAGACAGGCGCAATAATATGTGGTGTTAGGTGTTAGTCGGCGGATATGGAGTGTCGTGTCGGGATGTTATTGTAAGCCTGTATGAGATGACATGACTCGGGCAATGAGGGACCCACAAAGTAGGTGGTGCTTAGCAGTTGTCAGGGAAATGCCATCCGGGCCAATAACATGGGCCTCGACGTTGCTCTGCCCAAGTAGGCAGTAGGGCGCGGCAGTACAGCGGAGACGGTGGTCGTTCAATAAGTTTCCTGGATGAGTGTTTTGAGCCTAGTCAATTATGCTCTAATCGGACACGAATGGCCACAGGTACTTTTTTACCCCTTGAAAACGGTCCTCATGTTCTCGCATAGCCTAACCACCGTGAAAGATGGGATTTTGTCGTCATATGAGTTACACCATCAACAAGTCCTATTTTTGCATATCAAAATGTCAGAAAAAGAAATCTTTTTTAAAATTTGAAATTGCCAATTCAGTTAATTTAAGACCCCAATAATGATATCGTCTTTTTCTTTTAATCTTAGCGTGTTCCCAAAGTGTCATAATTAACAGCTAAATTGATCGTTGCAACACTCTCCTTTTGCTGGAATATTTTGATCATTGGCTTTTTTTTGTGATCCCCACCGCAACAAAAATGTAGACCTTTAGTCACAACTTTTTTAATCACAACAAAAATTCTCATTTGACTAATTCTACAATTAGTCACAGCTTGTCACTAATAATGTTTTAGTCACAACGTACGATAATTTTGTTACTAAATGTTTACAATTTTTATAATAAAATACTTTTAAACTAGCATGAATTTTATTTTTTCTCGTAAACTTTAAATTTTTTTTGGAAGGAAACTTTAAATTGTTTTATAAGTATACGATTGTGTTAGTTTTATAACTCTCTTTAAAAGAAAATTTTAATTTTTGATTTTTTACTCTCTCCATAGCCTCTTTCTCTGGTCCATCTCTCTCTCTCTCCTCTCTCTTATTTCACCGATCTCCCTATCTATCTGATTTCTCTCTCTCTGTAGAAACTTCGAAGCTCTTTGGGAGATTTACTAATTGATTGAATCAAGTTCTTTTTTTTTTCTTTTTTTTTTTTAATTTTGGTTTTAATTTCTGATTGTGTCCCGAGAAAATTATGTGAGAAACCTGAAATTGTGTGAGGGTTCATTCCAATTCTCATTTTCTTCACCACCGTTTATCGCCCCCCCCCCCCTTTTTTTTGTTGTGCATACATATATTTAGGGTTTTGAGCTAGTGCGATTCCTTTTGGTGTGGGAATATTGTTTCCTGAGAGTTTTTTCTTTTCGAGAGATTTTTTTTTTTTTTTGCTCAAGATTTTTTTGAGAGAAATTGTTTGTTGATGAGTCTGACTAGTCTTCATTTTTGTTTTGGTAATAAAATGATTTGTCATTTTATTATTGTGAAATTCGTCCTGTCACTTTCGTATTCTCTCTTAAAAAGATGGTTGGTTTTTGAGTTGCTTATATCGTTTTCAGATTTTATTGTGGTCTTGCAATTTTTGTTCAGTTTCATAGTTTTTCATCATTTTGGAATAGATGTCGTTATTATTATTATTATTATTATTATTATGGTGATATGCGTTTGTATGTGTGCATATATATATATATATACATGTATATTTGGAATATGATAACTTTTAAAGAAAATGATTTCCAGTTTCGCGATTTCTAATCTTGATTTGAATTTTAATTCAATAAATTGTTTTGTTTCATGATCTAATTTATGATTATTAAGTCGGAAAATATTTTAATATATAAATATTTTATTTTTGTTTCAAATTACAAAAAGAGTGGTTGTTTAAAAGAATTAGTGGAACAATGGGCAGAAGCCCGACAAAAAATGGATCGTGTTGATGATAAACAGCGGATATGTCAATTCTAGTAGACAATGATTAGTCATTTAGGGAGTGACTAGCGTTTTATAAGCTATGATCTCGGAAAAATTGCATGCCTTCATCGAGTAACCGCTTTATAGTTGTAGTTGGTACCGCCCTTATTCACTTCAACATGTAATTAGGAAGAACCTTCGGCAAGAATCAGCTCTGCACTTTTGACATCCGGTTTTGAAATTTTATTTTTATATTTTTTTTAATTCAAAATTATTTTTTACTATTCATATTTTTAATTATTTTTGATAAATTTAAATTTTAAACGTTCAAAACTTTATTATTCAAATGAGATGATTCTATAAAATTTCGAGATAAATGAAATAAAATTTATATTAACATTTTTTTTCGAGCTCATTTTAAGGCCTCTTTTAGAGAGACTTTTAGAGATAGAGTTTTGGAGATGTTTTGTTTGGAGTTGAGATGAGTTTTGAAAACGTGGATTTGATATAAACACTTTTTAAAAAAAGTTGTTTTGAATTTTTGTGTTTGATGGAAGAATAATTGAGAAGAAGTACTGTGCTTATGTTTGGTAAATGAGTTTAACTTAAACTCAATTTAAATTTTTCATCTCAATTTTTGTCTTTTTCTTATCAGTTAACAAAATTTATAATTATTTTTTAAAAAATCAACTCAACTCAAATTTAAAAATTTCATCTCATCTCAAACTCAACTTAAATACCAAACGAATCATGTGCTATGGATGCGTATATTGTTGATTTGACAATTAAAAAAAAACAAAAGAAAATAGGTAAAGTACTGGGATCCCACCATTGTTCTTAGGACCGTTTGCTATGAATAAAGTTGAAATTTACCCTTAAAAAGTTAAAAGATTTGGTAGAATTATCAAAAGCATGTATGCAAGCGCAAGAAAAAGAGAACTTTTTGACTCCAAGAAACTATTTATTAAGCTGTCTACCACTGATATTGCGTTACCTAGACCAATTACTGAAAAGAAAAAAGAAATCCTAAGTCCTAATCCTTTTCTAATTATCTCTTAACTATGTATAAAAATATAGATATATTTAAAGGGCAATGTTCATTTAAGGTAATATCTATTTATGGTATTTTAGCATCTGAATTTTAAATCCCTAATTCTAATCAAACTTTATCTCTTTGCTATTTTTAAAAAACTCAAACTTTAAAAGTCCATAACTTTCTCATTTCAAATTGAAATGATATGATTTATGTCTCGAACGCTCAAAATGATGAGACAAATAAGACATGTTAATGCCAAAAATCTTCGACTCAACATCCGATGTGATTGCCTAACGTGGTCGGCCTTACATAGTCACTCTACGTCTAGCTGCCTACAAAAGGGAATCAACTCGAACTAATGGGGATACCGGTAGAGTGTCTGCCACGGGCGCTACTCTGATGCTTAAGTCAGTAATAGCATTGGTGAGCAAGCAGAGAGGCAGAGTTTTGACAAAGAAAAGTTGTTCATACCTGAATAGGTAGGCTAACCCTCTATTTATACGAGTTCCCTGCAGGCTCGGGTGTTCGGGTGCCCTGTCGGAGTGAACTTCGAGTGTTCCTTACGGGTAGACATGCTTCAAATGTATAGGCACGTGCATCAATAGGCTAGAGCCACATGTCCCTATGGTTTGGTGATGAGGGACACAAAGGTAGGCTAGTACTGGTAGAGGTGATGAGTATTGTGCCAATTTGGCCAGGCGATGGGAGCTGGCAACAAAATAGGCACAATAGCAGGTAGTGTCAGGTATCAGGTGGCAGATGCAATGTGCTGTGCCAGGGTAGTGTTGTCAGTCGGGACGGGATGGCATGACATGGGCAGTACGGGGTCAATTAGCATAGGAAGGGTTCAATACAAAGGGTCTCAATAGTGGTCCGCTTGTGATCGTTCAGCGTAGTTCCCGAGAGAAAAACTTTGACCGATCAATTTGGTCTAGTCAGAAATACACAGCTACTGGCTCTTTTGCACCGATCGTGGATGGGGCAACACGTTCTCCAGTAAACAGTTCGCTAGAAAGTGGGTTTTTCATTGCCGGATGAATTGTACCATTAATAAGACAAGACTCATTTTGTTTTGTTTTTTTTTTTTTCCAAACACATTTCAAAATTTTTCACTATTTTTCATATTATGGAACTTTTTCAAAATTCTTTTCCCCAAACACATATTTCTAATTCAACTTTTAAAATACCGTCTCCAGACATCCTTCCAAACGAACTCTCAATGTCTTTTTTTATCATGTCTTTCTTGTCCGTCACATGATAGTCACTTGATTGTCACATTATTACCGTTTGACTGCTTATGGGTGGCCCAATCTTAGCTGCATGTTTTTGTTTTTTAACTTGTTTATTCCGTATGGATAGAGCACATATCACATGGTTATAATTATAAACACGTAGACCGGACAATATAAGCAACTTTTCATTTTTGTTGTCCTTAGTACACCGTTTTGATTTTTTTTTTTTTTGAACTTTTTCTTTAACGGCGTTTCCTCCGATGTCCTCACCAATCATTTGGGAAATTCACGCCACACTTGACATTAACACGCGTATGGCATGATATACAACAGAGCTTTCTTCACCTACTTTTTCTTAAAAGCTTCTACTGTCGTCGTTTCAATATGAGCTGTCACATTTCCTTTTTTTTTTTTTTTTTACAAAGAAAAATACATTCCGGGGTGTTTGGTGAATGAGTTTAGTTTAAGATTTTTAAATTTAAATAGTAATTTTTGTTGACTTTTCAGAAAAAACAAAAAACTTTTTGAGAAAAAATAAAAAAAAAATTTCAGAAAAAGACAAAAAAAAAAAATACAGTTTAACTCAAGTTAAACTTGAGTGCCAAACAAGCACTTCTTCTTCTTCTTCTCTTTTTTTTTTTTTTTTTTTTTTGGGTTTAAAAAACCTTTCTTCTTAACAAACTACAAAGTTGACTTTCTAGAATTCTATATCATTTGTCAGTAATGATCCTCCTTTTTTCTTTTTTGCACCGCACATTATAACGAATGTTATGAATACTCGTACAATTCATCTAATACATACATATTTTAGATTCAGCGCCTAAAATTTGTATTCTTTCAAAACATACGTTCGTTGTAAACAAATTTTTCAGTAAAAGATAATTTTTGTGGCTTCCAATTTTATAAGTTAGATATATTCTTTAAGAATCTAGTTATAATTATAAATTTTTTAAGAAAATTTTTACATATTTTTACATATTTTAGGTGCGCGCATTTTAGAATTAATGGGATTAGTCTATAAGGTTATAAATATATTTTGTTCATGAATTTTTTTTTCCGGCGTTTTCTCCATTGTCCTCACATAATCTGGGTCGAAATCAGGGGCTGAGATCAAGGGTTGGGATTGGTGTCGGGATCTGGTGTCAAGTTTCAAGACCATGGTTTGGTTTTAGGCTTAGGGTGTGGGTCAGGATGTAGAATCAGGGTTGGGTAGGGATTCAAATGTTGGGTTCTAGGATGGTTGTCATGATAGAAATATGTGGGTTGGGTTCCAAAATGACAGTTGGGGTTCGGGTTGAGGTCGAGGTCAAGGTCGGGTTTCAAAATACACCAGTCACTTAAGGGCGAACCACTAGTCCTTGAATGCGGCAGGGAGACCATGACGACGTTGGCGCTGGCGTGTGGAAGTAGGGTTGGCGGCGAAAGACGTGAGAAACGTGCCGCCGTGGAAGTAGATGAGAAGAGACTTGTTTTGGGGGGTTTTGGTGGTGGGGTTAGGGATGTAGAGCTGAATGTAACGGCTGGTTTCAGGAAAGATTACGACGTCAGTGGATTTGACGCTGGTCCTGGCGTCCAAGTCAGTGGGGACCATGGCGGTGACAAGGCACTCGATTTGTCCGTCTTTGTAGATTTTGAAAAGAGAGGATATTGGTTGAAACTAAAAAGCAACTTGTAAAACGTATTCAAAGGTTATATGAAGGCTTGTGTTGTGAGTCGTGACTTTTGCTGGTATTTATAGCATTACATTAGGGTTAGTTTGATAATGCTACTGGAGTTTTCAAAAGTCCTTCACACAAACTACAATGAAATATTGTGTTTGGTAAAAGTATTTAAAATTCATTTACACAAACATCAATGCATTTTCATAGTTATTTGAAGAAACTAGAATTTTGAACTATTGTTTTTAGCTTCTACTTCTCCTTTTACTAGAAGTAATAGTAGAAATTATAACAAAATCACAGCAATCCCAAACTATCCTACATTGTTAGAGGAACCTTATCATTAAGGAGTGCATATGTATTGATTACCATATTGTATAATAGAATGTGGATCCTATCAAGTGAGACCCATATAATAAAGCAATTCATCGCTCAACATCAATAGTTTTCCGAGTATTTTTGAAATTAGACTGAGTTACTACTAAGCATGTGTTTGATTGGCAGGTTGGACTTTAAAAAAAAATTTTTTTGAATTAACTTGAAATTGAGTTGTTTGTTTAGTTTATTAGAGTTACAAGTGTAAAAACTTGAATTTATTCGGAAAGAAAATATATATATATCTTATTTTGTTAGTTTCAAAATTCTATACAATTTATATTAAAAAAATATAATCTCATTTGAACTTATATATACACAATTATAAATTTTTAATGTTTAAATATTTAACTTGTAACTGAACCTAACGAATAGTGAAATTAGTTGACTTAAAAAAAAAAAAAAACAGATAAAAATTGAGTTAATTTTTTTTCTTTTTTTTTTTCTTCTTGTTCTTTTTTTTTTTTTTTTTCCTTTCTGAATGGTGAACCACACTTGCTAGTGTGGTAGGTACACTATCGTTACACGAGGAAAACGTCTACCTACAGCAAGGCAATCGATTGACTATTCATACTGAATGAATGGACTATTTTGAAATAACATCGCCCGCACTATTCTACACTTTTTTTATTTTTATTTTTTATTTAATTACATTGGAATGTGAATGATTTGAATTCTTATTGATAGGTGAGCTTGGTCTTTTTCATATCTGTTTGTGATTTTCATAACTCTTTTATTTATTTATTTATTTATTTTGTAAGATCAGAATGTTAATTTTTTTGATGTACGAATTTTATTATTGTTTTTTTTCCAATATTATTTCTTATCTTTATTATAGTTTTAATCAAAAAAAACTTAAAGTGTGCATTAGAATATTGGGTAGTACACTGAAGTAGCATTCCATATTGTATTATTTTAAGAAATAATATTTAAGATGCACCCAATACATATTAGCACCCTGTACTATTTTATTTAAGATAATACAATGAAACAAAAAATAATATAATACGGACTGTGATATATAACACAACAAAAAACCTCTGTATTAAGCCATATTGTATAACTTTATCAAAATGATTATATTAAAATACATAATAAAATGGATTTCATGGTGAGGGATGGGATTGGGTTTCGAGACGGAGATTGGAGTAGGATTATAAAAACATTAGAACATGAAAACTTATTAAAAGTAAAGTTAGAAAAAAAAAAAAAAAAAACTTGTGAGAAGTATACAAGTAAATTTAATATTTAAACAAGGAATCAATTTCAATGAATACAAAAGATTAACATTCTCCTTATTCATTCCTAATTAATTATTTAAAAGGATAAATTAATTACAAGATATTAAAATTAATAACAACCTAATCAAAATAAAATAAAATCACACAAAATAAAATTAAAAAAAAAAACTGAACTAATCTATAATAAAATTAACTTAAAGTATATTAAAATGCTTAAGAATATATTCAAACTAGATGCGTAAAAATGATAAAGTAACTCTATTTTATAGAATTATCAATTAGTCATTGAGAGAGAGAAGTATTAATTCTCAAAATCTTTCTGGATCATATGGTTAAAATTATATTTCAAAAGATTAGTTATCAGTTAATGTTGTCTATAAATGAATTTCTACGTAAGACATCCTATTTAGCATTATCGATAAGAACTATCTTTTTAATCATTGTGTTAAATTTTAACTATATAATCTAATAATTATTGAAGCAGTTTTACGTCACGTGTTATAAACTTTTAATTTGGATACTCATGGACGTAGATGAACAGAAGATAATTATTCTCGATAGTATAATGTAGAAGTTCTTGGGAAAAAATATACTGTTGGGTGACAGGAAAGAAAGTCTTGACGCTTGGAAATTATTGTTAAGTTGACAGGTAAGTGCGGCTTTTTTTTTTTTTTTTAAATTTCTTTTTTGGTGCGGGAAACAGGCAAGTGCAACTTGCAGGCAGAAGAGTGGGTCTGTAATGTCTCCATTCCTTCTTTTAGCTGCAAAAAAAAAATCTTTTTCGACGAAAAAAAAAAACATAATACATGCTTTCTTTTTTTTTTTTTTTTAATTTTAAATATATGTCTAAAGAGGGGTTGAAGAAAGCATCTCTATCAAGAGAGAGAAATCACGGACGTGTTGTAGATTTGCCCACTTTTAATTATGTGGATGAGAATGTATTGTCCTTTATCCTTTCTAAAAAAAGCAATATTTTATGTTTGGGAAAATTGGGGTTCGCATCTTTCTTTCTAAATTTGTGTGATTGAAAACGGCAGGGCTCGTGTGTATATAAATGAGGTCACTGTACTTGAATTAAATGCGAGCCTCTCTACTCTTTGGTGCCTTAAAAAGTACTTTAAAAAAATAATATTGTGTGATTGTGAAAGTCAAGGCAGGGCTCACATTTAATACAAATGGGTCCATTGTATTTGAATTAAATTTGATCCCCTTTACTCTTCAGAGCCTTAAAAAAGTTTTTTTCTTTTTTTTTTAAAGGAGTAAAATTGTGATAAAAATTGTATTTTTTTTATTTTATTTTAGTTGTCTGAATAATTATTTTACGGTTTGATGTGGAAGTCTACATGTTAAAAATTTAGTGTGCGATACATAATAATTTCAAGTCATAAATAATGTCTAAGTCTTTTTTGGCAAAACACAAAAATAAGAACACACAATTAGAAGAGTGATCATAGAGCTTTCAAGAGGAATTGGACCTAGAAGTAGACCTCACGAAGTTATCACTCTCAGACAATTACTGACTAAAGGAAACTTGTGAGAAACTCATAAATCACTTAAACTCATAAATCACTTAAAGTCCTCACTCCTTGCCGATATCGGACTCGTCAAATGACTATTAGCTTTTTTGATAAAACATAAAGATTAAAACACACAATTCTCATGGGACCTTCAGGAGGAGAACGCTAGTAGATCTATAAGTGGACCCTATTAAGTAACCACCTTCAAGCAATTATTGATTGAAATAGAACTTGTGCCCACTTATAAACCACTTAAAGCCCTCACTCCCCGTCGATGTGGGACTCGCCAAGTGGCTATCAATTTTTTTTTTTTTTTTTTTATAAAACACAAAGACAATAACACACAATTCTCACAGGTCAGATTGACCACATGACCTTAAGGAGAAGGTACAATATTAAATTGACATACAAATTTTATGACAACAACATGTAACTTATCCACTATTTTTGTGTCTTTATAAAGTAGGGTATATCTTTATAATAATAACAAGATAAAGTTCACTTTTATGACTTCCAATTAATAATAATAATGGCAAAAAATAAAGATAACATTAAAAATAACAATACACATTAGAGTAAAATAGAATAATACTATGTTTGAAATCTTTTTTTTTTTTAAACCAATATAACATTATTATATCCAGATACATATACATATAGTGGAAATGGTTAGATAACACTTTTTTTTTAACTTAAATATCAAAATTTACAATTAACACATCAAATTTAACACTTCACTCGAGATGCTCTAATCGTGTCAAAACCGCATAGGTAACTGCGTGGAGAATTTTGACGATGTACATGATACGCACACATATGTCAAATACAAGGTGAATGGGCTGAAGCGGTGGCATTTCTGAGTGTGTTGAGAGTTTGTAGTGAGAAATATGGAGTATTTTGTGATAAGATCAAAAATTAAAAAAAGATTTAAGGAAAAAAAAATAGTAAAAGAATAATTAGGTACTTGAACCAGCATATACCCTTTGTATTCTCACAATGACATGTTGCGCACAATGTTTTATAATACATAGTCCACTCCTAACTTCAAGCACTCCTAAATATTATATGATATTAAAATGTCTGTATTCAATTAATGCAATACTTTATTGTCTCTTTCGAAAATTTTAGTCCCTAAAAGCATTTTTAATTTACACGTATTCTGCTGGCATAATGTCAGCCACCATTTTTCTTCGTGACACGTACGTTTTATATTTTATTTACATCGAAAGAGATGTTGGCGAAGATTGGGTGAGGTGACAGCGTAGATTAGATAGCAAATTATTTAGGGTACAAATGAGAAGATAACATTTGAGAGGATTGCAGAAAAAAGATGTTCAAATTTGGAACGTTCATACGAGGGGGGGAAAAAATATGTTAGCCGGAAAATTAAGGAATTAAGAACATTTATAAGGACTACATTTGATATTGTATTAGAGGATTAGAAGAATTTTTAAGTAGATGTACATTTGAGAGAATTTGGCAAATCATAGAAAATTAAATTTGGACGTGATATGAGAAAATAATACGGTTCATGTGAAGAAAAAAAAATGTGTCTAAATGGATATAGATTTTGAGAACAAATTATTTCAATAGGGAGAAAAGAAAAGAAAAAAGAAGATGACTGAAACGCATACGCACACAAAAAGAGTAACTGACTCACAAATCGAGTGGAGGTGGATAACCAACATTATTTTAATTGTTTCTTTCTTTCTTTCTTTTTTGCATATTTATATTGGAGTTGATTTTTTCACATTTATAATCATAATTTACGTTCTCATGAGATGAATTTTTTTTGTTATTTATTTATTTCGAAAGTCCTTTTTAATAACAATTTTGTTTTGTTAACTTGACTATTATATTTGTTGGATAATATTGTTGGATGAAAATTTAACACGCAAGTGTACGAGTCATTTCAAGTAATAAAGTGATCAAAAGATCGAGTATTGTCTTCAGGGAGTTGAGAATTTAAAAATTAATCCAATCACCGCAAGTAAAATACCTAGATTTTATTTAGGCAACCGTAGAGTGAAATTAAATTCAACAAACATGAAAATTAAACTAAGGCAATAATTGAAAGGAAATAAGAGAACATTTTACAATTGAATAAATCTACGGAAATGTATCTAGAGTCTTGATTTCACTCTAATATCCCTATGTCAATCCTATTTAGCAAGTGTTAATCCATTCCATCTAATTCATTAATCAAGAGAACTAATATACTCTCACTACCTCTCCCAAGCATAAAGTGAAATAATATGTATAAGTATCCGAGTCAATATTCCTATCTAGCTTGACTACCTATACACTCATTAAGTTTACCTTCCGGTCTCTCAACAACCTAGCCTTTAATTGTGATTATCTAAGGGTTGATCTCCCCCTAGACTTACAACAACCTAGATTGTGTTACTCAATTCCCGACCATGAAAATAATCTCTCCCGAGCATCAAATTCACAATCTAAACAATTAATTCATTTTTCAACAAATTAAAGGCACTAAGTGCCAAGCAACACAAATGAATTGAAATGAAATTTCATTAACACATAGACAAACCCATCACCACAACCATCATGATGTTCATAATTGCAAACATGTTCAATACAATATCACAAATACAAAATCAAGGTGAATCAGGCAAACTAGAGAGATAAAGGAGCAGAAATGGTGAAGAAGATAATCTCCAAGACTTGGGTCTTCAATGAATATTCCTAGAATCTCCTATCTTCAATCCTTTTTTCCTGAGAAAAATGGGTCTCCCAAAATCCCCCTTGGAAAGTGTGCCTCCTTCCTTCTCTCTACTTGGGAACCCCTAAAAATCTGATAGATTATGATGAAACCCTCATAATTTGGCAAATATTGGCCATCCAATCTAATCCAAGGGCCAAAAATGGCCCAAATTTCGTTACTAAAGCGGAACAAGGGCGGAGTGGGGCGTGGCTGCGTGCTTGGAGTAGAGCCCCCACGCCACACTTGCTCTAAAAGGGCTTTTCTTGGCCAGAGACGACACAGGCACCCGCTTGGGTGGTGCGCCCACCACCACTTCTGCCCAAACCGGCCTCTTGAATTGGGGCGACGCGGACGTGTGCCACTGCTTCTGGTGGCAGGTTGTAACTCTTCCAAAATTCTCCATTTTTGTACACAAATTCCACTGAGTGTCCCATTTTCCATTTTCACCTACACAGCACTCAAAAGACATCAAAACAACATAAAAACTTGAGGTTTTTACAAATACTTAAGCTCAAAAATGCTTAATTCGTGAGTAAAATGCTCAATCATCAACTATACACATATACCATTTGAAAATTAGAGAGACATTAAAAAGAGATTTACACGATCAAGTGTTGTTGTATGCTTTCTAATTTAATCTGCTTTCCCCTTAAAACACCACTTTATGACAAAAAATAAAAATAAAAATTAAGTTGATCTTAAAAAAATCACCCACCATCTAATAACTAAGGGATAATATATTGATAATAACACGATGTTTGATTATGTTAACTACATGTTAATAGCTAATTAAGACCTCTACTATTAATAAACAAAGTAGAAAAATAATAGCACGATAATCAATGTATAGGTTGAGTATACAAAATTACTCCATTAAGTGAGTGTATAATTATCTAGATTCTCTCCTGACTTATTGGTCCTCAAGTTTGAGATCTCTTCAACTTCTATGGTTCTCTTTGAAGATGGCATAAAATTACTTTGATAATAATTTTTATTTCGTTATTTTCTTGACCTAACAGGTGTAAACACTCTTTTTGCTTCCTCAACTTAATCCGACCAAGAAAATCTGGGCTTACAGCATTGATTTCCTCTATAGTTTAGTTTAACTAATTGAAAATTGATCATGTACGTACTTTTAATATCCCATCAATAAAATGTTGTTTTCTATTAATACTGAAGTAAAAACCAATGGTCAGAGTAATGAAGCTGAGCTACCACTGAGACAAAGGGAGATTCTCCAAAATTTGTAAAGAGTGACCGAATGCTTAGATTGAGGGGACTTTTACTTTCTAGGAATTCTAAGAGATATTTCTAGAGAAACTTTGTGAATTTTTAGAGAGATAAACTTTGTAATTGTGCTTGAGATTTATCGAGAAATAAAGAATTTCATTTGAGAGTTACTTTTATTGCAAACTTTAGAATTTATTGTTTGGGATTCTAAATAAAGAAAATCGTCCCAACAATATATATATATATATATTTATATAGCTAAAAGGGAAATTCATTCAACAAGAAAAGCCAGAGGCCAAAAACAAACCAGAAGCAGAACAACTACCAAACTAAACAAAACAAAGAAAAGCCGGACGGAGACCACCAAACAAGGCAGCAACAAAACAAAATTAGGTGCAAGTGGTATAAGGGTCTCAATCCACAAAATTAGGAATAATATTACAGTCAATGACACCGATGGCATGTTTATTTATGCATAATCAGAGTAGGTATAAATTAGTGTAGGTAAAATTCGGAATCAGGAATCGAAGTCATAAGATGTTGTTTTCTAGAATTCCAAGAATTGGAGTCGGAATTACTGTTCATATTACTATTCATATTTCTGACCTATAAGCGTTAACAATATCCTACTAGTTTTTTAAATAAAATATTAAAAATATTATTACACGATGTTTGGTTATGTTAACTGGATGTTAATAGCTAATTAAGACCTCTACTATTAATAAACAAAGTAGAAAAAATAATAACACGATAATCAACATATAGATTGAGTACATAATTACTCCCTTGAAAGAGTGTATAATTATCAAGTTTTTCTCCTAACTTGTCAATCTTGAAGCGGTTCTATTTGAAGATGATAGAAAATAACTTTGATACTAATTGTTATTTCGTTATTTTCTTGACCTAACAGGTGTAAAACACTCTTTTTTCTTTCTCAACTTAATCCGACCAAGAAAATCCAGGCTGATGGAGTTGATTTCCTCTTTAGTTTAGTTTAACTAATTGAAAACTGATCAGGTAAGTATTTTAACATCCCATCAATAAAATGTCCTTTAATATTATTATCATGTACACTACTCGACGGAAACACAACCGCGGACAACTTATTCCACGTCGGTCACTAAAGTCAATAGATATGGGAGATATTTACGTCGCTGGATGAGAAAGCGACGTGAATAACTTTTTTTTTTTTTTTTCCATTTTTTAACGAAGTTTTTTTTTTAATTTTTTTATTCGCACGACCAATGGAACGGGTAAAAGTAAAACAATCAAGATATTCATTTCACTCTTAATTAACATACTCAAGACAATCTAATTAACCAAACTTTGGCAATCGTTTATAATTAACATGATAACAACAACAATTGCAAGAAGAAGAAGAAGAAGAAGAAGAAGAAGATCTGAACAACAAGCAAGAAAACCCACAAAACGACGAATTCACCTTTATTCTGAAACAATCCAAAAGATCACAAATTACATAATTTATAGTTTTCCACCAAAAAAAAAAAGGGCATACAAAGCCAACCTTATTCTAGCAAAGATAATAGTAGTGTTAAAATACTAGCGTGGCCAGGGACAAATTATTGCAGGATCATATAGCAGATCCAGGTGATATATATATATAGACACACACACACATACACCATGCATTCAGACAGCTTGGCCATTGAGGAACTTGGAGACCACATTCATCATCTCCCGGGCATTCTCAGAATCAGGATGGTCCAAATAGAAATTATGTACCGCTCCTTTGGCCTCCCACAGCTTCACATCTCCCGGCCACCCGCTCTTCTTCAGTAGATCGTAGTAGAACAACGCCCTATACCTAAACCAGTCGTTCTCCGCCGAGCAAATGAGAATTCTCTTCACCCCAAGTTTCGCCAGATTCGGCTCGTACTCCGGGTTAATGATCGGGTCGTCCATGTTCTTCGCCGAGGGCAGCGCAACGCTGAAAAGGCCGTCGATCCACGTTCTGGTGGCCTGATCTTTTTCAGCATCGGACAGCGGGGTTTCTCCCCAGAAGTAGGGGATTGCCGAAACAATGCCTTCTAGCTCTACTCCCCCGCCCAAGCCTCCTTCTAGCCCGTATCGCAGCGCCATTTGGTGCGATATGCTGGCCCCGGCCCCGTCCCCCGCCATGTACAGGTGGTGGCGGTCGGCCAGTGAGCCCAGGTACTTCTCGGAGTCGCAGGACGCCACCCATTTGAGGGCTGCCCAGCAGTCGTCGAAGGCGGCCGGGAGCGGGGGGTAGGGGCCTATGCGGTAGTCGACGGAGACGATGACGATGCCTGCGCTGGAGGACAGGTCGTTGAGGTAGTTGTGGAAGTAGGGATCGGACGCGGACGAGGTGAGGAAAGTCCCGCCGTGGAAGTAGACGAGGAGCGGCTTCTTGTCACGGTGTTCCGCGGTCGGAGTGGGGTCGTACAGCCGGACGTACTGGCCCGTTTCGGGATAGATGACGATGTCGGTAGACTGGACGCCAGTTTTCGTGTCGAGGCCGGCGGGGACTGTGTCGGTGCCGCGGAGGCGTTTGACCGATCCGTCCTTGTAGATTATGATGATCGGAGATAAGTCTAGGTATATCTCCCCACTCATGGTTGGATATTTTTTGGAAACTTATAAATTTGAAGTGCTCTTTTTAGGTTATTTTGAGGAAAGTTGTGTGTTTTGAGCAGTGAAAAGTATTCCCATTTATAGAATTATAGATGCAGATATATTCCCTTTTTTTTTTTTTTTAATTATTGAGATTTAGATCTGCCTATATATTAAATGAAAAGTTTGCTTGTTAGAATGCGTTTGCATTGAATTGTGGCTGGTAAAATCAATCAATTTTTTTACACAAACACGTGGAAAATGTTTCGCATTCTATAATGGACCTATGTCCCCTTATTCTAAAATAAGGGCATATTTGGTTTCCAATTCATTTTAAATTAAATTATACTTTTTTCATCATGATTTTTGTCTTTTTCTAAAAAGGTTTTTTGTCTTTCTGAAAAATCACTATTGAAACTTAAAAATCTTAAACTAAACTCATTCACCAAACACCCCCTAATACTATCCTTTTTTAAGCCATTAGCACTAGCTCACTTGGTAAGAAAAAGAAGATTAATGGTTTAGATTTGCTAAGTACAAATGTAAAAAAAAAATTATGTTATTTATGGAAATGACATTTTTACCCACAGGTGCACAGGTACCCTCTTTCTCATGAGATGGATATATATGGAGGATAGTACATGGGTGCGGAGATAAATATGAGGGATTAAGATTAAGCACTCATGAAGGTGTGGGACAAGGGTTGGGAAAGCTCTCCTATACACCACACTCACCTCGCATATATTTCTTATAATTGAAGAATAATAATAAAGTTATTATTTTAATATTTTAGTTTGTTTTATGAATTTAGTTTTATAGATTTTGAAGTTTGGATTTGTTTTCAATATTTCAATTTCATTTTCAATCATAACTATGTTGTTAAAATTTACAAAAACTTTAATAGAAGTTATTTTAATTTTTTTAATAAATCTTAATAGATAAATGGGTAGGGTATGGGTATAGCACCTCTGCGGGTAAAAAGAGAGGCAAGTATGAGAGTGGGGGAGGCATACCCACCCCGCTCCATTATTATCTATAGTTGTTTAGGTTGTTTAATGGGGAAGTGGGTGCTTACAAATAAAATTAAAAAAAAAAAACTATTCTTTTTAGTCTATGTTAAACATAATTTAAACATTAATAATAAACTAAGTCTCTGTTTACAACAACATTCCAAATTAAACTTTTTCAAATCATTTGTCTTTCTCAGAAAAATCAATAAAAATTTTAGCTATTTTTTTAAAAATTAAACAATTCAATTTTAAAAATTTAATTTCCAGCGATGAACCAAAGGGAAGTTAAATTTCAAAGAAAAAAATAATCCAAACACAAAACTGCTTCAATAATATAGCTCGGAGGATAAGATCCGATACTTGATGTCGACGTGGGCCTTTGTCTCTTCTTCCATCTCCATTATTGGTTCCCCCCAACCACGTGCATAAACTTTCTTTCTTGCTACTTTAAAATTTTCAAAGTAGTCTCTAGATTTTTATTTTCTTTAATTTTTTAATGGGTAAATTATTTAAATAATCCTTAAACTTTTAATTTTATACGACTTTAATCTTTGAAAATTTTTTTTAACTAAAAATGAAATGCGCATGATATATTAAAATGTTGCTATAATATCTTGGTTTAAATTATTGAGATTTAGATATAGATTAGATGCAACATGTGCTTGTTAGAAAGTGTTTGCGTGGAATTGTGGTTGGTAAGATCAATCGGTTTTTCTACACAAACACGTGGAAAATGTTTCGCATTTCATTGTGGACGCCGCATATTTCGTAGTAACTACCCTTTTTAGTCTGTATTAAATATCACTTAAATATTAATTAACAAAATTGCTTAATAAACTAAGCCTTTATTCGGAATACGTCAACTTAATTTTTTTTCTTAGTATTTTTGTTTAACAGAAATTTTAATTAATTTTTAAAAGATCAAACAACACTAGCTTAAAAATTTATTTCTAACCGATTAACCAAACGCAAACTATATTTTGAAAGCAAAAAAACTCCAAACACAAAACAGCTTCAATAAATATGGTTCGGAGGATAAGATTTGATGTCGATATGGTCTATCTCCGTTATTGCTCCCCACACCTTGTGCATAATTAAACTTTCTTTCTTGATGTTTTAAAAATTTCAAAGTAGTGTCTAGAGTTTTTTTTCTTTAATTTTTTAAAAGGTAAATTAGTCATTTAGTTATTAAACTTTTAATTTTATACAATTTTAGTCCATGAACTTTTTTCCATAGATGAAATGCCCCCAAATTATATTTTCAAATATTTTTAGGCTCCGTTTGGTTCATCAGTTTGAGTTGGAAATTTTAAGTTTTAATAGTAATTTTTATTAACTTTTCAGAAAAGATAAAAAACTTTTTCAGAAAAAGATAAAAACTGAGATAAAAAGTTTGAGTTAAAATGGTGAACCAAACGTCCCCTTAGTCTTGAAATTTTATCTTGTTCGTTTTTTTTTTTTATTAATAGATAGAAGTAGTACTAATATAAATTGTAACAGTAATATTAATATTTTCAAAAATTTAACTTCTTATTGAGTGAATATTTTATGACTGAATTTACAAAAACAGAAGTATTTCGAGCAAGTAAATATTTAAGAGATAAAACTAATATTATAACTAATTATTCGTTTAGACCACACATTCTATATATTAAAATGTTTGTTTAACTTCAATATTTACATTCATATACGACATATGAATTGTATATTTAAATAAAATATATGTTTAGATAGTATTTGTTAAATATAACATATGAACGTGATATGGATTTTCCGAAAATGAAATTTCAATATTTTCATTTACATAAAATAATTATAAAATAATAAAATAATTAATTATTTACATTTCAACAATTATATAATCAAACACATGTTAAAATATAAATATAATATTTAAATCAAATACCGACTTATAAATGTTTTGGATATTATTATTGTGGATAAATTTATTACAAACCGATCAGATCAGGCTCACAAGATCTGAAAAGCGGTCCCCAAAAACAATTAAAGATCTCTATCTTTACTGGCTATAAGCAGCCCGTTGGTTGAACATTCAATACAGTTTTGATGCCTCATTATAATGATAAGCTATACATTAATGTGATTTTGATATCCATTTCTCCCATGCTTTTTTTTTTTTTTTCT
>CM046384.1:11873925-11889499 GCA_025413485.1 Ficus microcarpa | reverse complement strand
GGTGTGGTTCACTTATTTTAGTGTCGCTTAATCCTTTTTTGCGTTGTTAATTTAAGCCTATAATAACTTTCTACGTCTTTTTTTTGTTTCTTTGTAGTTAGGCAGTCAGTGTTGTTCAAATGATTGTTGCTGATTTCCCTTTTTTTTTAAATAAAAAACAATTACGTCGTTTTTCAGCTTTATATTAGTTGATATCGTTTGTCGTTCGGTGTCGACTTCACTTATTTCGAGTCGCTTCCTTATTCATTGTTGTCTATAATCTTACCAGAGTGATAACTTTAGTTGATGTTAATGTCGTTTCAACAGCCTTAATTCCCAGTTTACATTCTGGAATCACCGTTGTTCATTGGGTTTGTGGTTTTTACTACTCGTGTTTCCTGTTGATGTCGTTTATCTTATTTTATATATGTATATATATATATATATATATTTTTTTTTTTTTGAGGGAGTTTATCTTACCTTTTTTGTTTGTAAGAAAAGGTGAGCATATATGGTTTGAACAATTACTATTTTAGGTGTTAATTTATATATTTTTTTTTTTAAGAATAGTGACAATATAATAAAACACTTGTCACCTTCTAGTTCCAACTCTGTCTTTCAATTATCCCTCCGCTATGTATCAAAGTAGTGAGATCCGTTCCCTTAAAGGTTATTTTCTTGTTTTCCTTTCTACAAATAAGTTACCTAATTACAAATTTCCATCTCATAATCACTCTGCTCTCTATTGTACTTTACATTCTTATATGTTTAATTGTATATAAACAACTTCTACTTCCTTCCTCGTACACTTGGCGCGGAGCCTCCCCACCCCCCACTTCGATTTGCTCTACATTTTCCATCTTTAATGAAATAATTTTATTTGTCTAGATACTAGTTTTCGTTAAAAAATCGTACGCAACAGAGATTTGACTAAATTATCTATGTTTACTGTCCATCCTAGAAAGTTTCCTTCGTTTTTAGCTTTGGATATGGCATGTCTTTAAGTTCTTTTTTTCTTTCTAAAACAGACAAATTTGGTAGTAAAGGACTCCGCAGAGACGCATTTCACGTATCATCTACCCAATTACAACCTATAATTACTGTGTTTGTACTCTTACTTTGTTGGGCAAAAACTCTAAACAAGTTGAACAGAAGATAATATACATATATATATATATATATGTGTGTGTGTGTGTGTGTGTGTATGTATAACTAGAATGAATATTGTGTTCATTTATTTCTCACGCCTCAAGGATTTGAGCAAGTTGACAATGAGGTGAACGTATGGGCTGAGGAGACGAGAGGGCTCATTGAAGCAACTGTGCCACCAAAAGGAGGTGAACGTGTGCTTGAGAACTTGCCTCGTTCGTGTTTTCTCCCATAAGTCTAGAGTCTGACACCACTTTTTGGTCGGTTACCAGACTCTCCTGGCCTTTGAGAAGGTGCCTTAGGCTCCGCATTGATGGCTTTGGTGGTGAGGATAACATTGTGGTAGGAGGTGGTGCATTTTGGCCTTCTTGGTCATGTTGATTGACTTGTCACTAGAAATATTATCTATATAGTCAACTTTTTGTTTTAATTTTTTCTCCTCTATTATCTATATTATCTATATAGTCATGTTGATTGACTTGTCACTAGAAATATTATCAGTATTTTTTAATAAATGGTCAAAGTTTTTAAAAATCAGTTAAAAAGCCATTTTTTCTAAAATAATTAATCACTTGTCTTAAATGGTTAATTAGTTATTGACTATTAACCATTAGTCAATCATCAAATAGTGATTGATTACAGGGATGGCAATATTCTCCGCATGGACAGAAACCTATAGGGATCTGCCCTAAAATGGGCAAGGATGGGGGATAGAGTTCAATAATGGGGATGAAATCTTATCCCTGAAGATTAGCAGGGTGAGAACGGGGAAAGCACTCCCCGCCACCACCCCCATCTCCATATATACCTATGTGATTTCATATATATATATATATATATTTAAATATATACCCTATGAAAATTATTTTTTAAAATTGTGTGTATTTATTAAATGAATATTGAAACTATGAGAAATAGACAAAAAAAAAAAAAAAGAATATCAAGTTCTTTTTATTTTATTTTATTTCATGGTTTCAAGCTTTTTTAGCTTAAGTGTTTAATAATATTTTGGGAAGATCCTTAATGACATGGCTTTATGTTTAAGATTTCATTTGTATATATTTAGAATTTGTTTTGGTTATGAAATTTTTGGTTTTGAATTAAATTTATATTGTATTTCTATTTTTTTATTTGCTTTTACTTAGTAATATTTTCAAATATATATTTATAATAGATGGAGAATGAGACAAGTATAGATAAAGCCCCTTTCGACAAGGAATTCCCGTCCTTGGCCCAATTTCTATTTAAACGGGGATGAGAATGGGGATGAGGATGAGGATAATTTCTGAGGTGGGGATGGGATGAGAAAGCATTCCCGAACCTAACCCCGCCCCGCCCCGCCCCGCCCCGCCCCACCCCGTTGTCATCCCTAATTAACCGTTAGACAATTATTGATTGACTAAATTTGAAAAACAATAAACAGTTATTTTCCTAAATTAAAAAAAATAATTGGGTTATCTATTTGATTAAGTGACTAAAAAAAGGTTATTTAGCTTAATTTTCTAAATAACAAAAAGTTTAGGCACAAAAGCATCACTTATATAGGACATGTTTGGGACATAGAGTCACGTTAGACAAATCAATTTCAAATTGAAATTTTCATTTTACAAAATAAGGAACCGCATTTGTATTTCTCTCTCAAACTCGCTTCCTAATTCGAATTGAATTCTAATTCGAACACGTAAGCCAATTAGACCCCTTATTAATATAGAGCCAAATTAAAAAATAAATTAATTTCCCTCATCATTTGGGAAAAATAAATAATTAATTTACCTTTTTATTTTCCATAAATAATTAAATTAACCGACTTGGACGAATCCGAGTCCAAGTAGAAATTAAAAGCAGAACAAAGCATAGTATATAAGTAACAGCTTCCACTGTTTTTAGTCGCTAGCTCTGTTGAAAGATCGTCTGAGAAAATATTCCCGATTTTGTATTTGTGTTTTCTTGTCTTGAGAACAATGGGTTAGTTTTCTTGCTTCTATCTCTTAATTAATTTTCTTCTGAATTTTTAGGGTTTCTTTTTCCGCTCTTTGATTTTCCACAATTTTGATCTTTTTGACTCATAGAAAAGAAGAAGTATATGTTGTTGTTCGGAAAGTGAAAGTATGGAAAATTGATAAGTTGCTCTATTTTAGGTATTAGGGTTTGAAATCGAATTTCACTAACCGGGAACTTCCGAGTTGTTTTTGTTGTGATGTTGGCAGAATATAAAATAGAATAAAAAATCTATTTTTTTCCGTATATTTATCGCGGGTGATTGGTTTTGTAGTGGCATTCAAGTCGAGGGAAGACCTTAGAAAGCAAAGAGAGTTGGAAGAGGCCCGTAAAGCCGGGCTTGTGCCTGCTGAGATTGATGAAGATGGGAAAGAAATCAATCCTCACATTCCCCGGTATATGTACATCAAACCTCTTTTTGACATATCTGGATCCGAGAGACATGTAAGTCTTTTTTTTACTTATCTTGGTGTTGTTTGTAGTTGTCGTCGCTAACAACTGTCGTACCGGCACACACATCTTCAATGTTCTAAATTTTGCTCCTTTTTTGCTTACCAGAGTTTAAAACATCAAAGGAAGCGGAAATCGGGTCCAGACAATACCAATTCATGGTATGACAGAGGCGCGAAGATTTTCCAAGCGGACAAATACAGGAAAGGCGCATGTGAGAAGTAAGTAAAACTCTCCCTGTCAATCTCTCTTTAGTTGTGCATATCAAATGTTTTGACACGCTTACAATTCTATTGCACGGTCGTCTCATTGTTTTGACTTCTTGTGATATGTCGGGCAAGTATGTAGTTTTCTAGTTTTTTTTTTTGTTTTTTTTGGAAAGTTCTGATGCATGTTAAATTTGATGGTGATACTCGTTTGTAGTTTTGTTATGAAATTTGTTTGCTTGTCGTCTTTATGTGATCTTTATCAGCCATGCCAATAATTTTTACCATCTTGTCTGTTTTATGCATTGGAAAACAATGGTTTAATGCTTCCTTTTCTTTCAGCTGTGGAGCCATGACACACGATGCCAAGTCCTGCACAGAGAGACCCCGCAGGAAAGGAGCAAAATTGACAAATAAACAAATTGCTCCTGATGAAAAAATTGAGACTCTCGTGCTCGATTATGATGGAAAACGTGATCGATGGAATGGATATGATGCATCAACCTATGCCCTTGTTGTACAGAAATATGAAGCAAGGGAGGAAGCACGAAAGAATTTCTTAAATGAACAAGAGCTTAAGCAATTGAACGGCAAAACTCATATCCAAAATGGCGAGGGGCGGGATAGTAGGGTGGATGAAGCCAAAGTTGATGAGACCAAACAAATGGGTTTTGCAAAGGTAGAGAAGCGAGTGCGTACGACAGGTGGTGGGAGCACAGGAACTGTAAGGTATGGGATTTTTTTTGGATTGACATCTTTTTTTTTTTTTTGAACTAGCACTTGGTTGGGGTTGCACGGTAGTATGTGAATGTGATAGTGTTTTCTTTAACTTCTATGCAGTATTTTGAATATTAATGTTGTGTTTCGCTTTGCTTGCAGAAATTTGCGTATTCGTGAAGATACAGCAAAATATGTTCGGAATCTTGATACTAACTCCGCACACTATGATCCCAAAACGCGATCCATGCGTGAGGACCCTTGTCCAGATGTGTATCCAAATGAGAAGTTCTATGGAGTAAGTGTAGCCTTTGAAATTTTATCTATCGGATGCAGTTTTGGTTCTATTAGTTATATTCTGTTTGTGTTTTCTTGTTCTGTCTTATTAACAACCTTTGAAATTACAGGGTGATAACCGTCAAAGAAACAGCGGACAAACTTTGGAGTTCAAGCAGCTGAACATGCATGCTTTGGAAGCCTGGGACAGGGGACAAGAAATTCACATGCAAGCAGCTCCAACCGAAGCCGAGTTGCTTCATAAGAACTACAAAATGATGAAGGAGAAACAGATGTCCCAAACAAAGCGCAAGATCCTGGAGAAATATGGGAATGCAGCCACCGAGGAAGGAATTCCAAGGGAAATTTTATACGGGCAAATAGAAAGAGAAGTCGAATATGATCGGATCATAGAGGGACAGGAGATGGCACTTCCAAGAAGCAAGTATGAAGAGGATGTATTTATCAACAACCACACGAGTGTCTGGGGATCATACTGGAAGGATCATCAATGGGGCTACAAGTGTTGCAGACAAGTCTTTAGAAAGAGCTATTGTATAGGCGCCGCCGGAATTGATGCTGCTGATGGCCGTTTTTAATAGAAAAATATTTTTTTTGGGTCGTGAATTGAATCAAAATTTAAACCAACACTGCAATGTAACTGTCTTTAGTTTGTGTTTGTTTGTATATGCATATTCAAGTTTTTTCCCCTCTAAATAAACTAGGCTTGTAATAAAATTTAGTCCAATTTTTTTTCCTTAAATATTGTGAATTTATATATTAATATTGTAGGTTTATTTTAAATTTATTGGCCATTTTAACGACAACCAAACTAATAAACGACAATGTACAAGGAAGCTGGCTCTAAAATAAGTGGAAGTGGACGCCCAAAGGAACAAACAAACCGTAATGGGTTAAAACAGTAATTAAATGAATGATATCAACTCATTTAATATTGAAAAACGACGACAATACTATGAACGACACTGACTGCTTAACGGCAAAGAAACAGTAACGACGTAGAAAGCAATGAAAAACTAAACTTAACAGCGACAACATAAGATTAAGCGACAACAAAATAAGTGAAACGACACGGCACAAAAGTATGGTACCATGAAATACGACAACAAAAGCAAAAAACGACTTCAAATGGGGTAAAGAATACGGAAACAATCTTATAGAACACCATAGTGATGATCCGAAGTCCGAACGAACAAAAGGCTCATAGTTTCATCTGTGTGCTGAAGTATAGTTATAGCTGAAATCTTCAACATTGCTAACAAAGTACAGTAACTTTGATATGCAATCATCATAGCGGCTAAACATACATTTTTTTTTTGGGGGGGCAAAAAAAAAAAGAAAAGAAAAAAGAAGGGGTTATTTAAGGAACTTCATTCTTCCTTTATGAACACAGAATCCTGAACGCTGGTATACAAAAGAACTGTACATGTCCTTTTTCTTGGCAGCCTCTAATAAAGATATAAAATGAAATAAAAGAATAGGAGCTAATCTATATCAGCCACCAACCACAAGCATACTCCACATTTGATCTGATGAGTTATGAGAAAAAACAAAAGGCCAGAAAAAGTTCACAAGCCGAAGATGAATTCTTCGATTTTCAGCCCAAGAATAGACCATAAACAGAATGCCATAGCCCGGAACCGTTCGTAACAAGCACTTTCTGCTTCTTTACCAAGGTAGGGAATGGTGGGACGTGCGTAACGCCAAACAGAATAGCCAGTTTCCTCATTCTTGCGCTTGAATTTATTACAACTGCCACATCGGCGTAAAGTAAGCAAAGAAAGTCACCCACATCCCTCCCTGCATCAGGAGGATCTTGAAGAGCTCGGAGCTCATGATAAGCACAGGCATACAGCCTCATACAAGGAGCAATGGCACCGAGTGTATAAGCGGGCGACTTTCGTCTTCTCGCAGCGAGTAGCAATCTTGATGGGAACTTGTATGTCTTCAACTCTTCCTGACGCATCAGAAACGCTGCCGTTTGAGTTTCAACTCCCCATGCCTGCTTAGTTCGTTTGTTCATATTATATAACCCAAGACAAGCACAATCGACATCAAAAAAAGAGAATCCTTTCTTCCTCTCCTTATTTAACAAGAATTTAATTAATTTGATAAACTAAACTTCCTTTGAGAGGAAGAACAAACTATATTAAAGAAGAAAAAAAAGTTATATTAAATTAAGTTTGTGTGTCTTTCTGTGGAACCAATTAAATCTTATAGAAAAACGACATAATTTGATAAAGCACGTAAAAAGAAAAAAAGAAAGGCAAGTCTGTGATTCAAAAAACGACAGGTTGTGTCGTTTTCTTTTCTCTTTTTATTATTATTATTTTTTTACTTCTTTTCCATGTCATTATCAATAAATGATAGAAGAAACAACTTTGCTTTAATACTACTGTAGGTGATGGCCTAGTGATAAAGTATTACCGTGGCAGGTTATTTATTGTTACTGACGGTTGATTCAGAAGAGTGAACAAGAAAAAGGAAAAAGAAAAAAATAAATTAATAGAAAAGAAACAACTAAACTTGCAAAATTGATGATTCAAACAAATCAATAATGGTTCGTATTCTTTGTGATCATGGTGCTGGTATGTACAAATGAACTGTATATGCTGCATTGCCATATTTCTCGATATTTCTCTTGTGTGCTCGAAAGCTTGTGCAGTTCGTATTTCTCCAATGAGACCGGAGTCCAACGTTATTTTTTGACTGGTTACTAGACTCCAAATTTTAGAGAAGATGTTTTGGATTTTAATGGCTATTTTTTTGAGGATAACATAGTGGTAGGATAGGGTGTGTTTAACCTTTTTAATTGTGTTGGTTGACTTGTCACCAAAGTTATTATCTATGTAGTTGGGTTTTTTTTCTAGCATTTGTGAAGTTCTTTGTTTAAAATATAACAAATGTTGTTTCTGCCAAATGGGTGTTGTGTTTTATCATTGTATTTTTTTGATCTCTACTTTTTAATAATTGACACTTTAATATTGGTTGTATGTCCAATCCGCTAAAATTAGTATTATGCTGTGTTTGGGGTAACTTTTTTGCTATACATCTTTTGGTCTCAATTGACTGAAGTTTTCTATCAGTTTTAATGGTGTTGGTGAAAGTGTCACGTGTGCTAGATAATTTGTATGCCGTTTTATTTCCTATTATTTGACTTCGGTATGTGTTTTACAATCTTGTGTGCTGATTAGAATTTATGGTGGAATTAGTTTGTAACTAAGATTAAGTTTTTTTCCCCCCTTTTTTTTGGTAGAAGTCAAGTCAATATTGATATATGTATTTATAATATATTCTCTATATTTAAAAGAGTTATTTTTTAATCATGCTTTCTTACTTGTTACGTGATAGTCATATGGTCATCACATCATCATTACATAAATTTTTTTACTTTTATTTTATTTGTTTATTCTGCACGTATGTGTCATACAACTAGTTTATGAATGTTTGAATTTTGATTCAATATAGCACCTAACTCATTTGAACGTACATATAATATAGGACCTCTCCATACGTTACTATAGAGATGGAACAAAACGTTTAGGACATCTCCATATTAACATATGTAGATGGAACAAACAGTTTAGGAACAAAAGCATCACTTATATAGGACATGTTTGGGACATAGAGTCACGTTAGACAAATCAAATTCAAATTGAAAATTTTCATTTTACAAAATAAGGAACCACATTTGTACATTGATCTTTCTCTCTCAAAATCGCTTCCTAATTCGAATTGAATTCTAATTCGAATACGTAAGCCAATTAGACCCCTTACGCAAAATTAAAAATAAATTAATTTACCTCAACATTTAGGGAAAATAAATAAATAATTTACCTTTTTATTTTTCATAAATAATTAAATTAACCGACTTGGACGGATTCGAGTCCAAGTAGAAATTAAAGCAGAACAAAGCATAGTATATAAGAAACAGCTTCCACTGTTTTTAGTCGCTAGCTCTGTTGAAAGATCGTCTGAGAAAATTATTCCCGATTTTGTATTTGTTTTTTCTTGTCTTGAGAACAATGGGTTAGTTTTCTTGCTTCTATCTCTTAATTAATTTTCTTCTGGATTTTTAGGGTTTCTTTTTTCGCTCTTTGATTCTCCACAATTTTTATCTTTTTGAATCATACATAAATTGGTTTTTGTTTTTTGTTTTTTTTTTCTTTAAATCTATTCAAAGAAAATAAGAAGTATATGTTGTTGTTTGGAAAGTGAAAGTATGGAAAATTGATAAGTTGCTCTATTTTAGGTATTAGGGTTTGAAATCGAATTTCACTAACCGGGAACTTCCGAGTTGTTTTTGTTGTGATGTTGGCAAAAATTAAAATAGAATAAAAAATCTGTTTTTTTTCCGTATATTTATCGCGGGTGATTGGTTTTGTAGTGGCATTCAAGTCGAGGGAAGACCTTAGAAAGCAAAGAGAGTTGGAAGAGGCCCGTAAAGCCGGGCTTGTGCCTGCTGAGATTGATGAAGATGGGAAAGAAATCAATCCTCACATTCCCCGGTATATGTACATCAAACCTCTTTTTGACATATCTGGATCCGAGAGACATGTAAGTCTTTTTTTTACTTATCTTGGTGTTGTTTGTAGTTGTCGTCGCTAACAACTGTCGTACCGGCACACACATCTTCGATGTTCTAAATTTTGCTCCTTTTTTGCTTACCAGAGTTTAAAACATCAAAGGAAGCGGAAATCGGGTCCAGACAATACCAATTCATGGTATGACAGAGGCGCGAAGATTTTCCAAGCGGACAAATACAGGAAAGGCGCATGTGAGAAGTAAGTAAAACTCTCCCTGTCAATCTCTCTTTAGTTGTGCATATCAAATGTTTTGACACGCTTACAATTCTATTGCACGGTCGTCTCATTGTTTTGACTTCTTGTGATATGTCGGGCAAGTATGTAGTTTTCTAGTTTTTTTTTTTGTTTTTTTTGGAAAGTTCTGATGCATGTTAAATTTGATGGTGATACTCGTTTGTAGTTTTGTTATGAAATTTGTTTGCTTGTCGTCTTTATGTGATCTTTATCAGCCATGCCAATAATTTTTACCATCTTGTCTGTTTTATGCATTGGAAAACAATGGTTTAATGCTTCCTTTTCTTTCAGCTGTGGAGCCATGACACACGATGCCAAGTCCTGCACAGAGAGACCCCGCAGGAAAGGAGCAAAATTGACAAATAAACAAATTGCTCCTGATGAAAAAATTGAGACTCTCGTGCTTGACTATGATGGAAAACGTGATCGATGGAATGGATATGATGCATCAACCTATGCCCTTGTTGTACAGAAATATGAAGCAAGGGAGGAAGCTCGAAAGAATTTCTTAAATGAACAAGAGCTTAAGCAATTGAACGACAAAACTCAATTCCAAAATATCGAGGGGTGGGATAGTAGGGTGGATGAAGCCAAAGTTGATGAGACCAAACAAATGGGTTTTGCAAAGGTCGAGAAGCGAGTGCGTACGACAGGTGGTGGGAGCACAGGAACTGTAAGGTATGGGATTTTTTTTTGGATTTTTCTTTTTGAACTAGCATTTGGTTGGGGTTGCACGGTAGTATGTGAATGTGATAGTGTTTTCTTCAACTTCTATGCAGTATTTTGAATATTAATGTTGTGTTTCGCTTTGCTTGCAGAAATTTGCGTATTCGTGAAGATACAGCCAAATATCTTCGGAATCTTGATACTAACTCCGCACACTATGATCCCAAAACGCGATCCATGCGTGAGGACCCTCGTCCAGATGTGGATCCAAATGATAAGTTCTATGGAGTAAGTGTAGCCTTTGAAATTTTATCTATCGGATGCGGTTTTGGTTTTACTAGTCATATTCTTTTTGTGTTTTCTTGTTCTGTCTTGTTAACAACCTTTGAAATTACAGGGTGATAACCGTCAAAGAAACAGCGGACAAACTTTGGAGTTCAAGCAGCTGAACATGCATGCTTTGGAAGCCTGGGACAGGGGACAAGAAATTCACATGCAAGCAGCTCCAACCGAAGCCGAGTTGCTTCACAAGAACTACAAAATGATGAAGGAGAAACAGATGTCCCAGACAAAGTGCAAGATCCTGGAGAAATATGGGAATGCAGCCACCGAGGAAGGAATTCCAAGGGAAATTTTATACGGGCAAATGGAAAGAGAAGTCGAATATGATCGTGCGGGTAGGATCATGGAGGGACAGGAGATGGCACTTCCAAGAAGCAAGTATGAAGAGGATGTATTTATCAACAACCACACGAGTGTCTGGGGATCATACTGGAAGGATCATCAATGGGGCTACAAGTGTTGCAGACAAGTCTTTAGAAAGAGCTATTGTATAGGCGCCGCCGGAATTGATGCTGCTGATGGCCGTTTTTAATAGAAAAATATTTTTTTTGGGTCGTGAATTGAATCAAAATTTAAACCAACACTGCAATGTAACTGTCTTTAGTTTGTGTTTGTTTGTATATGCATATTCAAGTTTTTTCCCCTCTAAATAAACTAGGCTTGTAATAAAATTTAGTCCAATTTTTTTTCCTTAAATATTGTGAATTTATATATTAATATTGTAGGTTTATTTTAAATTTATTGGCCATTTTAACGACAACCAAACTAATAAACGACAATGTACAAGGAAGCTGGCTCTAAAATAAGTGGAAGTGGACGCCCAAAGGAACAAACAAACCGTAATGGATTAAAACAGTAATTAAATGAATCATGTCAACTCATTTAATATTGAAAAACGACAACAATACCATGAACGACACCGACTGCTTAACGGCAAAGAAACAGTAACGACGTAGAAAGCAATGAAAAACTAAACTTAACAGCGGCAACATAAGATTGAGCGACAATAAAATAAGTGAAACGACATGGCACAAAAGGATGGTACCATGATAAGACGACAACAAAAGCAAAAACGACTTGACATGGGGTAAAGAATGCAGAAACAATCTTATAGAACACCAAAGTGATGATCCAAAGTCCGAACGAACAAAAGGCTCATAGTTTCATCTGTGTGCTGAAGTATAGTTATAGCTGAAATCTTCAACATTGCGAACAAAATTCAGTAACTTTGAGATGCAATCATCATAGCAGCTAAACATTTTTTTTTTTTGGGGGCAAAAAAAAAAGAAAAGAAAAGAAAAAAGAAGGGGTTATTTAAGGAACTTCATTCTTCTTTTTTGAACACAGAATCCTGAACGCTGGTATACAAAAGAACTGTACATGTCCTTTTTCTTGGCAGCCTCTAATAAAGATATAAAATGCAATAAAAGAATAGGAGCTAATCTATATTATATTAGCCACCAACCACGAGCATACTCCATATTTGATCTGATGAGTTATGAGAAAAAAACAAAAGGCCAGAAAAAGTTCACAAGCCGAAGATGAATTCTTTGATTTTCAGCCCAAGAATAGACCATAAACAGAATGCCAGAGCCCGGAACCGTTCGTAACAAGCTCTTTCTGCTTCTTTACCAAGGTAGGGAACGGTGGGACGTGCTTGACGCCAAACAGAATAGCCAGTTTCCTCATTCTTGCGCTTGAATTTATTACAACTCCCACATCGGCGTAAAGTAAGCAAAGAAAGTCACCCACATCCCTCCCAGCATCAGGAGGATCTTGAAGAGCTCGGAGCTCATGATAAGCACAGGCATACAGCCTCATACAAGGAGCAATGGCACCGAGTGTATAAGCGGGCGACTTTCGTCTTCTCGAAGCGAGTAGCAATCTTGATGGGAACTTGTATGTCTTCAACTTGAGTTTGTAACATGAGTGCTTAAAAAATAAAAACTAATGGTGTAATTGAAATTATCTACGATATCATTCTGGTGACGACAAGTCACTAAACGACAACCAAATTAATATACGACAAATTAAAAAGGGAGCCTTTATTTGGTGGAGCGAAAAAATGAGAGGAATGAAATTTAAGAGATTTTGGAGAGATAAATGGAACATTGGTTGTTTGGTAGAAAGGAAATTAAGAAGGGTATAGTCACTTTTCAATCCTTAAAATTTTGAAAAGAAAAGTAAGTAAATATGGATAAAATATCTAGTTTGCTCTTAATATATTATCATCTTCTAATTTAAATGAGGATTTAATTGTAAAATGTATTTAATTAAATATTTTTTTTTCTGTTTTCTTTCTCTTCTACCAAATAACACGATAAAAAAACCTCTATTCTTTTCATCATCTAAAAATTTTTACTATTCTTTCCTTTGTATTTTCTCGGCCTCCTGCCAAACAAAGCATAAAATAAGTGAAGTGGACACGAAAAGGAACCAAATGAATGATATCAAACCGGAATAGGTTAAGGAAGTAATTAAATGAATGATATCAACTCATTTAATATTGGAAAACGATTTCAGTTACAAAATAAAAACGACAGCAATTCTATGAACGACACTGACTGCTTAACGACAAAGAAACAAAAACGACATGGAAAGTAATGAAAGGCTAAACTTAGCGACGTCAAAAAAGGATTAAGCGACAATTAAATAAGCGAACCACACAAAAAGGACAGCTGACACGGCGAAAGTATGGTACCGTGAAATACGACAACAAAAGGCAAAAAACGACTTCAAATATTGAAAAGAAATCAGAAACACGATGATTGCATTTGCTTCACTGGTTGGAGATTAAATTTTTAAGTTAGAGTTAGTTTATTTTTTAAAATCTAATTATAAATTTTGTTGACTTTTCAAAAAAATTAAAAATTAAGATAAAAAATATAATTTAATTAGAGTTAAACTTAAATGTCAAACAAAGCCGAAATTGATGATCCAAATGAACAAGTGGTTCATAGTTTTATCTGTGTAGTGCCGTAAAGTTATAGCTGAAATCTTCAGCAGCTAACGACGTTCGAAACTGTGAGATTCAATGATCTAGCAGCTAAACAAAACTTTTTTTTTTCCAGACATAACAAAAGAAAATAGGGAAAAAAAAGTTCTATAAGAAACTTTTTTCTTCTTTAATAAACAAAGAATCCCGAATGTTGGTTACAAAAGAACTGTACATATTCTTTTTCTTGGCAGCCTCTAATGACGAAATAAAATGAATTAAAAGAATAAAAGCTAATCTATGGCGCTCGAGTAAAATTAGACACCAATCACGAGCAAACTCCATATTTGACATACTGAGAGAAAACAAAAGGTCAGAAAAAGTTCTCAAAAGCCGAAGATGAATGCTTCGATTTCAGCCCAAGAAGAGACCATAAACAGAATGCCAGAGACCGACTTCCAATTAGAGGAACCGCCCACAACGAGCTCTTTCTGCTTCTTCACCAAGGTAGGGAATAGTGGGACGAGCTTGACACCAAACTGAAAAGCCAGTTTCCTCATTATTGCACTTGCATTAATCACAATTCCTATCTGCTTCAAGTAAGCAAAGAAAGTCACCCACATCACTCCCAATGCAAACTGGCAAGTGCTCACGTGCACTCTTAGGACCCCACCGGACCTCAATAAAATACAGCAGCTTTTCCAGTGGAGATTGCACCGTCTTAAAAATTTCACCCATCGTGACATAAGTTAAATCCTTTGAATGAACATTCAGGACATCTAGATCTGTTCCTGTGAAGAAAATTATTTAATCATCCTTACCATCACAAAAGTGTAGGACAATCAACCAAGTGCAAGAAAAATGATTTCAAAGCTCTAGTATCAACATATCCACATTGATTTTGTTTTGTTTTTGGTTTTTGCCTACCACAGATAAATATCATCAACTTTCCTACTTTTACCATTGACGTTCACCGAATCATACCTGAAGAAAAAGCTGATCTGATGAGCTCACTACACAAACAGCCAGAAATTACATGAACGTCCATGTTTGGACTTTTGTTTTCCATCATCTTCCAAAAAAAACTTCTGCAACCATCCTGAAGGACAATATGCTTGCCAACAAATTTTACCCGCTCTAGGGTTAAATCCCGCAATAATCCCGAATTTTCCATCCTTTCACTTGCTTTTTCTTCAGTTTCCAAAACTAGTTCAAGTGCATGATGCAAGCCGGCATAATCATATTCTTTTCCGGCATAAGATTAAGCTTCAAGTTTGAAATACACATTGATGCTCGAGCAAATTTTCGCCTGAAAAAATGTAACGGTTCTTTTTAAACTACTGAAAAACGACCAAAACCATAAATAGAGAAAAAGCCTAATGATTATTCAATGGACCTGGCAGTGGGGGTGCACCGAAATTGATATAATCCAAAAATTTTTAACTTCTTCAACGTGCTGGGTACACAAATGGTCCCATGTGTTCCTCATTGGTTGAGAGTTTGAGAATGTCATGGCTGCCAGTGCGGTGGAAGAGTGGGTAACAGAGCATGTCAAATCAAAGTCACAAAACATGGTTAGCTTTCGATTTCCAAGCTCCTGCGCATGAGACAAAGGTACTAGTGTTTGCTGAGAAACCGGTTGAGTAGCAAAAAATTCCACTTGGAGCTTCAAAGCTTGGTGATACAGATTCTCTATTTCATCAAGCTCCTGCTCAGTCATATTAGCACTTAATTTGTCTAGAAAATCTTCAGTTTCCATAGTTGATGCCTGATTTAATGAAGAATAATTACCAAAAAGCAAAATTTTGTCCCAACTAGTAAAAATGCAAAAGGGGAACCAAATTTTTAAAAAGGGCAGACCAGAAAATCTCGAGAAGCGTAGTTGTTTATCCATTTCTTGAAAACGTGACTGGCTTCAGGAGGATCTTGAAGGGCTCGGATCTCATGATAAACATAGGCATACAGCCTCGTACAAGGAGCAATAGCACGGAGTGTACAAACGGCGACTTTCGTCT
>CM046384.1:11842825-11873825 GCA_025413485.1 Ficus microcarpa | reverse complement strand
TCTTTTTTTTACTTATCTTGGTGTTGTTTGTAGTTGTCGTCGCTAACAACTGTCGTACCGGCACACACATCTTCAATGTTCTAAATTTTGCTCCTTTTTTGCTTACCAGAGTTTAAAACATCAAAGGAAGCGGAAATCGGGTCCAGACAATACCAATTCATGGTATGACAGAGGCGCGAAGATTTTCCAAGCGGACAAATACAGGAAAGGCGCATGTGAGAAGTAAGTAAACTCTCCCTGTCAATCTCTCTTTAGTTGTGCATATCAAATGTTTTGACACGCTTACAATTCTATTGCACGGTCGTCTCATTGTTTTGACTTCTTGTGATATGTCGGGCAAGTATGTAGTTTTCTAGTTTTTTTTTTTGTTTTTTTTGGAAAGTTCTGATGCATGTTAAATTTGATGGTGATACTCGTTTGTAGTTTTGTTATGAAATTTGTTTGCTTGTCGTCTTTATGTGATCTTTATCAGCCATGCCAATAATTTTTACCATCTTGTCTGTTTTATGCATTGGAAAACAATGGTTTAATGCTTCCTTTTCTTTCAGCTGTGGAGCCATGACACACGATGCCAAGTCCTGCACAGAGAGACCCCGCAGGAAAGGAGCAAAATTGACAAATAAACAAATTGCTCCTGATGAAAAAATTGAGACTCTCGTGCTCGATTATGATGGAAAACGTGATCGATGGAATGGATATGATGCATCAACCTATGCCCTTGTTGTACAGAAATATGAAGCAAGGGAGGAAGCACGAAAGAATTTCTTAAATGAACAAGAGCTTAAGCAATTGAACGGCAAAACTCATATCCAAAATGGCGAGGGGCGGGATAGTAGGGTGGATGAAGCCAAAGTTGATGAGACCAAACAAATGGGTTTTGCAAAGGTAGAGAAGCGAGTGCGTACGACAGGTGGTGGGAGCACAGGAACTGTAAGGTATGGGATTTTTTTTGGATTGACATCTTTTTTTTTTTTTTGAACTAGCACTTGGTTGGGGTTGCACGGTAGTATGTGAATGTGATAGTGTTTTCTTTAACTTCTATGCAGTATTTTGAATATTAATGTTGTGTTTCGCTTTGCTTGCAGAAATTTGCGTATTCGTGAAGATACAGCAAAATATGTTCGGAATCTTGATACTAACTCCGCACACTATGATCCCAAAACGCGATCCATGCGTGAGGACCCTTGTCCAGATGTGTATCCAAATGAGAAGTTCTATGGAGTAAGTGTAGCCTTTGAAATTTTATCTATCGGATGCAGTTTTGGTTCTATTAGTTATATTCTGTTTGTGTTTTCTTGTTCTGTCTTATTAACAACCTTTGAAATTACAGGGTGATAACCGTCAAAGAAACAGCGGACAAACTTTGGAGTTCAAGCAGCTGAACATGCATGCTTTGGAAGCCTGGGACAGGGGACAAGAAATTCACATGCAAGCAGCTCCAACCGAAGCCGAGTTGCTTCATAAGAACTACAAAATGATGAAGGAGAAACAGATGTCCCAAACAAAGCGCAAGATCCTGGAGAAATATGGGAATGCAGCCACCGAGGAAGGAATTCCAAGGGAAATTTTATACGGGCAAATAGAAAGAGAAGTCGAATATGATCGGATCATAGAGGGACAGGAGATGGCACTTCCAAGAAGCAAGTATGAAGAGGATGTATTTATCAACAACCACACGAGTGTCTGGGGATCATACTGGAAGGATCATCAATGGGGCTACAAGTGTTGCAGACAAGTCTTTAGAAAGAGCTATTGTATAGGCGCCGCCGGAATTGATGCTGCTGATGGCCGTTTTTAATAGAAAAATATTTTTTTTGGGTCGTGAATTGAATCAAAATTTAAACCAACACTGCAATGTAACTGTCTTTAGTTTGTGTTTGTTTGTATATGCATATTCAAGTTTTTTCCCCTCTAAATAAACTAGGCTTGTAATAAAATTTAGTCCAATTTTTTTTCCTTAAATATTGTGAATTTATATATTAATATTGTAGGTTTATTTTAAATTTATTGGCCATTTTAACGACAACCAAACTAATAAACGACAATGTACAAGGAAGCTGGCTCTAAAATAAGTGGAAGTGGACGCCCAAAGGAACAAACAAACCGTAATGGGTTAAAACAGTAATTAAATGAATGATATCAACTCATTTAATATTGAAAAACGACGACAATACTATGAACGACACTGACTGCTTAACGGCAAAGAAACAGTAACGACGTAGAAAGCAATGAAAAACTAAACTTAACAGCGACAACATAAGATTAAGCGACAACAAAATAAGTGAAACGACACGGCACAAAAGTATGGTACCATGAAATACGACAACAAAAGCAAAAAACGACTTCAAATGGGGTAAAGAATACGGAAACAATCTTATAGAACACCATAGTGATGATCCGAAGTCCGAACGAACAAAAGGCTCATAGTTTCATCTGTGTGCTGAAGTATAGTTATAGCTGAAATCTTCAACATTGCTAACAAAGTACAGTAACTTTGATATGCAATCATCATAGCGGCTAAACATACATTTTTTTTTTGGGGGGGCAAAAAAAAAAAGAAAAGAAAAAAGAAGGGGTTATTTAAGGAACTTCATTCTTCCTTTATGAACACAGAATCCTGAACGCTGGTATACAAAAGAACTGTACATGTCCTTTTTCTTGGCAGCCTCTAATAAAGATATAAAATGAAATAAAAGAATAGGAGCTAATCTATATCAGCCACCAACCACAAGCATACTCCACATTTGATCTGATGAGTTATGAGAAAAAACAAAAGGCCAGAAAAAGTTCACAAGCCGAAGATGAATTCTTCGATTTTCAGCCCAAGAATAGACCATAAACAGAATGCCATAGCCCGGAACCGTTCGTAACAAGCACTTTCTGCTTCTTTACCAAGGTAGGGAATGGTGGGACGTGCGTAACGCCAAACAGAATAGCCAGTTTCCTCATTCTTGCGCTTGAATTTATTACAACTGCCACATCGGCGTAAAGTAAGCAAAGAAAGTCACCCACATCCCTCCCTGCATCAGGAGGATCTTGAAGAGCTCGGAGCTCATGATAAGCACAGGCATACAGCCTCATACAAGGAGCAATGGCACCGAGTGTATAAGCGGGCGACTTTCGTCTTCTCGCAGCGAGTAGCAATCTTGATGGGAACTTGTATGTCTTCAACTCTTCCTGACGCATCAGAAACGCTGCCGTTTGAGTTTCAACTCCCCATGCCTGCTTAGTTCGTTTGTTCATATTATATAACCCAAGACAAGCACAATCGACATCAAAAAAAGAGAATCCTTTCTTCCTCTCCTTATTTAACAAGAATTTAATTAATTTGATAAACTAAACTTCCTTTGAGAGGAAGAACAAACTATATTAAAGAAGAAAAAAAAGTTATATTAAATTAAGTTTGTGTGTCTTTCTGTGGAACCAATTAAATCTTATAGAAAAACGACATAATTTGATAAAGCACGTAAAAAGAAAAAAAGAAAGGCAAGTCTGTGATTCAAAAAACGACAGGTTGTGTCGTTTTCTTTTCTCTTTTTATTATTATTATTTTTTTACTTCTTTTCCATGTCATTATCAATAAATGATAGAAGAAACAACTTTGCTTTAATACTACTGTAGGTGATGGCCTAGTGATAAAGTATTACCGTGGCAGGTTATTTATTGTTACTGACGGTTGATTCAGAAGAGTGAACAAGAAAAAGGAAAAAGAAAAAAATAAATTAATAGAAAAGAAACAACTAAACTTGCAAAATTGATGATTCAAACAAATCAATAATGGTTCGTATTCTTTGTGATCATGGTGCTGGTATGTACAAATGAACTGTATATGCTGCATTGCCATATTTCTCGATATTTCTCTTGTGTGCTCGAAAGCTTGTGCAGTTCGTATTTCTCCAATGAGACCGGAGTCCAACGTTATTTTTTGACTGGTTACTAGACTCCAAATTTTAGAGAAGATGTTTTGGATTTTAATGGCTATTTTTTTGAGGATAACATAGTGGTAGGATAGGGTGTGTTTAACCTTTTTAATTGTGTTGGTTGACTTGTCACCAAAGTTATTATCTATGTAGTTGGGTTTTTTTTCTAGCATTTGTGAAGTTCTTTGTTTAAAATATAACAAATGTTGTTTCTGCCAAATGGGTGTTGTGTTTTATCATTGTATTTTTTTGATCTCTACTTTTTAATAATTGACACTTTAATATTGGTTGTATGTCCAATCCGCTAAAATTAGTATTATGCTGTGTTTGGGGTAACTTTTTTGCTATACATCTTTTGGTCTCAATTGACTGAAGTTTTCTATCAGTTTTAATGGTGTTGGTGAAAGTGTCACGTGTGCTAGATAATTTGTATGCCGTTTTATTTCCTATTATTTGACTTCGGTATGTGTTTTACAATCTTGTGTGCTGATTAGAATTTATGGTGGAATTAGTTTGTAACTAAGATTAAGTTTTTTTCCCCCTTTTTTTTGGTAGAAGTCAAGTCAATATTGATATATGTATTTATAATATATTCTCTATATTTAAAAGAGTTATTTTTTAATCATGCTTTCTTACTTGTTACGTGATAGTCATATGGTCATCACATCATCATTACATAAATTTTTTTACTTTTATTTTATTTGTTTATTCTGCACGTATGTGTCATACAACTAGTTTATGAATGTTTGAATTTTGATTCAATATAGCACCTAACTCATTTGAACGTACATATAATATAGGACCTCTCCATACGTTACTATAGAGATGGAACAAAACGTTTAGGACATCTCCATATTAACATATGTAGATGGAACAAACAGTTTAGGAACAAAAGCATCACTTATATAGGACATGTTTGGGACATAGAGTCACGTTAGACAAATCAAATTCAAATTGAAAATTTTCATTTTACAAAATAAGGAACCACATTTGTACATTGATCTTTCTCTCTCAAAATCGCTTCCTAATTCGAATTGAATTCTAATTCGAATACGTAAGCCAATTAGACCCCTTACGCAAAATTAAAAATAAATTAATTTACCTCAACATTTAGGGAAAATAAATAAATAATTTACCTTTTTATTTTTCATAAATAATTAAATTAACCGACTTGGACGGATTCGAGTCCAAGTAGAAATTAAAGCAGAACAAAGCATAGTATATAAGAAACAGCTTCCACTGTTTTTAGTCGCTAGCTCTGTTGAAAGATCGTCTGAGAAAATTATTCCCGATTTTGTATTTGTTTTTTCTTGTCTTGAGAACAATGGGTTAGTTTTCTTGCTTCTATCTCTTAATTAATTTTCTTCTGGATTTTTAGGGTTTCTTTTTTCGCTCTTTGATTCTCCACAATTTTTATCTTTTTGAATCATACATAAATTGGTTTTTGTTTTTTGTTTTTTTTTTCTTTAAATCTATTCAAAGAAAATAAGAAGTATATGTTGTTGTTTGGAAAGTGAAAGTATGGAAAATTGATAAGTTGCTCTATTTTAGGTATTAGGGTTTGAAATCGAATTTCACTAACCGGGAACTTCCGAGTTGTTTTTGTTGTGATGTTGGCAAAAATTAAAATAGAATAAAAAATCTGTTTTTTTTCCGTATATTTATCGCGGGTGATTGGTTTTGTAGTGGCATTCAAGTCGAGGGAAGACCTTAGAAAGCAAAGAGAGTTGGAAGAGGCCCGTAAAGCCGGGCTTGTGCCTGCTGAGATTGATGAAGATGGGAAAGAAATCAATCCTCACATTCCCCGGTATATGTACATCAAACCTCTTTTTGACATATCTGGATCCGAGAGACATGTAAGTCTTTTTTTTACTTATCTTGGTGTTGTTTGTAGTTGTCGTCGCTAACAACTGTCGTACCGGCACACACATCTTCGATGTTCTAAATTTTGCTCCTTTTTTGCTTACCAGAGTTTAAAACATCAAAGGAAGCGGAAATCGGGTCCAGACAATACCAATTCATGGTATGACAGAGGCGCGAAGATTTTCCAAGCGGACAAATACAGGAAAGGCGCATGTGAGAAGTAAGTAAAACTCTCCCTGTCAATCTCTCTTTAGTTGTGCATATCAAATGTTTTGACACGCTTACAATTCTATTGCACGGTCGTCTCATTGTTTTGACTTCTTGTGATATGTCGGGCAAGTATGTAGTTTTCTAGTTTTTTTTTTTGTTTTTTTTGGAAAGTTCTGATGCATGTTAAATTTGATGGTGATACTCGTTTGTAGTTTTGTTATGAAATTTGTTTGCTTGTCGTCTTTATGTGATCTTTATCAGCCATGCCAATAATTTTTACCATCTTGTCTGTTTTATGCATTGGAAAACAATGGTTTAATGCTTCCTTTTCTTTCAGCTGTGGAGCCATGACACACGATGCCAAGTCCTGCACAGAGAGACCCCGCAGGAAAGGAGCAAAATTGACAAATAAACAAATTGCTCCTGATGAAAAAATTGAGACTCTCGTGCTTGACTATGATGGAAAACGTGATCGATGGAATGGATATGATGCATCAACCTATGCCCTTGTTGTACAGAAATATGAAGCAAGGGAGGAAGCTCGAAAGAATTTCTTAAATGAACAAGAGCTTAAGCAATTGAACGACAAAACTCAATTCCAAAATATCGAGGGGTGGGATAGTAGGGTGGATGAAGCCAAAGTTGATGAGACCAAACAAATGGGTTTTGCAAAGGTCGAGAAGCGAGTGCGTACGACAGGTGGTGGGAGCACAGGAACTGTAAGGTATGGGATTTTTTTTTGGATTTTTCTTTTTGAACTAGCATTTGGTTGGGGTTGCACGGTAGTATGTGAATGTGATAGTGTTTTCTTCAACTTCTATGCAGTATTTTGAATATTAATGTTGTGTTTCGCTTTGCTTGCAGAAATTTGCGTATTCGTGAAGATACAGCCAAATATCTTCGGAATCTTGATACTAACTCCGCACACTATGATCCCAAAACGCGATCCATGCGTGAGGACCCTCGTCCAGATGTGGATCCAAATGATAAGTTCTATGGAGTAAGTGTAGCCTTTGAAATTTTATCTATCGGATGCGGTTTTGGTTTTACTAGTCATATTCTTTTTGTGTTTTCTTGTTCTGTCTTGTTAACAACCTTTGAAATTACAGGGTGATAACCGTCAAAGAAACAGCGGACAAACTTTGGAGTTCAAGCAGCTGAACATGCATGCTTTGGAAGCCTGGGACAGGGGACAAGAAATTCACATGCAAGCAGCTCCAACCGAAGCCGAGTTGCTTCACAAGAACTACAAAATGATGAAGGAGAAACAGATGTCCCAGACAAAGTGCAAGATCCTGGAGAAATATGGGAATGCAGCCACCGAGGAAGGAATTCCAAGGGAAATTTTATACGGGCAAATGGAAAGAGAAGTCGAATATGATCGTGCGGGTAGGATCATGGAGGGACAGGAGATGGCACTTCCAAGAAGCAAGTATGAAGAGGATGTATTTATCAACAACCACACGAGTGTCTGGGGATCATACTGGAAGGATCATCAATGGGGCTACAAGTGTTGCAGACAAGTCTTTAGAAAGAGCTATTGTATAGGCGCCGCCGGAATTGATGCTGCTGATGGCCGTTTTTAATAGAAAAATATTTTTTTTGGGTCGTGAATTGAATCAAAATTTAAACCAACACTGCAATGTAACTGTCTTTAGTTTGTGTTTGTTTGTATATGCATATTCAAGTTTTTTCCCCTCTAAATAAACTAGGCTTGTAATAAAATTTAGTCCAATTTTTTTTCCTTAAATATTGTGAATTTATATATTAATATTGTAGGTTTATTTTAAATTTATTGGCCATTTTAACGACAACCAAACTAATAAACGACAATGTACAAGGAAGCTGGCTCTAAAATAAGTGGAAGTGGACGCCCAAAGGAACAAACAAACCGTAATGGATTAAAACAGTAATTAAATGAATCATGTCAACTCATTTAATATTGAAAAACGACAACAATACCATGAACGACACCGACTGCTTAACGGCAAAGAAACAGTAACGACGTAGAAAGCAATGAAAAACTAAACTTAACAGCGGCAACATAAGATTGAGCGACAATAAAATAAGTGAAACGACATGGCACAAAAGGATGGTACCATGATAAGACGACAACAAAAGCAAAAACGACTTGACATGGGGTAAAGAATGCAGAAACAATCTTATAGAACACCAAAGTGATGATCCAAAGTCCGAACGAACAAAAGGCTCATAGTTTCATCTGTGTGCTGAAGTATAGTTATAGCTGAAATCTTCAACATTGCGAACAAAATTCAGTAACTTTGAGATGCAATCATCATAGCAGCTAAACATTTTTTTTTTTTGGGGGCAAAAAAAAAAGAAAAGAAAAGAAAAAAGAAGGGGTTATTTAAGGAACTTCATTCTTCTTTTTTGAACACAGAATCCTGAACGCTGGTATACAAAAGAACTGTACATGTCCTTTTTCTTGGCAGCCTCTAATAAAGATATAAAATGCAATAAAAGAATAGGAGCTAATCTATATTATATTAGCCACCAACCACGAGCATACTCCATATTTGATCTGATGAGTTATGAGAAAAAAACAAAAGGCCAGAAAAAGTTCACAAGCCGAAGATGAATTCTTTGATTTTCAGCCCAAGAATAGACCATAAACAGAATGCCAGAGCCCGGAACCGTTCGTAACAAGCTCTTTCTGCTTCTTTACCAAGGTAGGGAACGGTGGGACGTGCTTGACGCCAAACAGAATAGCCAGTTTCCTCATTCTTGCGCTTGAATTTATTACAACTCCCACATCGGCGTAAAGTAAGCAAAGAAAGTCACCCACATCCCTCCCAGCATCAGGAGGATCTTGAAGAGCTCGGAGCTCATGATAAGCACAGGCATACAGCCTCATACAAGGAGCAATGGCACCGAGTGTATAAGCGGGCGACTTTCGTCTTCTCGAAGCGAGTAGCAATCTTGATGGGAACTTGTATGTCTTCAACTTGAGTTTGTAACATGAGTGCTTAAAAAATAAAAACTAATGGTGTAATTGAAATTATCTACGATATCATTCTGGTGACGACAAGTCACTAAACGACAACCAAATTAATATACGACAAATTAAAAAGGGAGCCTTTATTTGGTGGAGCGAAAAAATGAGAGGAATGAAATTTAAGAGATTTTGGAGAGATAAATGGAACATTGGTTGTTTGGTAGAAAGGAAATTAAGAAGGGTATAGTCACTTTTCAATCCTTAAAATTTTGAAAAGAAAAGTAAGTAAATATGGATAAAATATCTAGTTTGCTCTTAATATATTATCATCTTCTAATTTAAATGAGGATTTAATTGTAAAATGTATTTAATTAAATATTTTTTTTTCTGTTTTCTTTCTCTTCTACCAAATAACACGATAAAAAAACCTCTATTCTTTTCATCATCTAAAAATTTTTACTATTCTTTCCTTTGTATTTTCTCGGCCTCCTGCCAAACAAAGCATAAAATAAGTGAAGTGGACACGAAAAGGAACCAAATGAATGATATCAAACCGGAATAGGTTAAGGAAGTAATTAAATGAATGATATCAACTCATTTAATATTGGAAAACGATTTCAGTTACAAAATAAAAACGACAGCAATTCTATGAACGACACTGACTGCTTAACGACAAAGAAACAAAAACGACATGGAAAGTAATGAAAGGCTAAACTTAGCGACGTCAAAAAAGGATTAAGCGACAATTAAATAAGCGAACCACACAAAAAGGACAGCTGACACGGCGAAAGTATGGTACCGTGAAATACGACAACAAAAGGCAAAAAACGACTTCAAATATTGAAAAGAAATCAGAAACACGATGATTGCATTTGCTTCACTGGTTGGAGATTAAATTTTTAAGTTAGAGTTAGTTTATTTTTTAAAATCTAATTATAAATTTTGTTGACTTTTCAAAAAAATTAAAAATTAAGATAAAAAATATAATTTAATTAGAGTTAAACTTAAATGTCAAACAAAGCCGAAATTGATGATCCAAATGAACAAGTGGTTCATAGTTTTATCTGTGTAGTGCCGTAAAGTTATAGCTGAAATCTTCAGCAGCTAACGACGTTCGAAACTGTGAGATTCAATGATCTAGCAGCTAAACAAAACTTTTTTTTTTTCCAGACATAACAAAAGAAAATAGGGAAAAAAAAGTTCTATAAGAAACTTTTTTCTTCTTTAATAAACAAAGAATCCCGAATGTTGGTTACAAAAGAACTGTACATATTCTTTTTCTTGGCAGCCTCTAATGACGAAATAAAATGAATTAAAAGAATAAAAGCTAATCTATGGCGCTCGAGTAAAATTAGACACCAATCACGAGCAAACTCCATATTTGACATACTGAGAGAAAACAAAAGGTCAGAAAAAGTTCTCAAAAGCCGAAGATGAATGCTTCGATTTCAGCCCAAGAAGAGACCATAAACAGAATGCCAGAGACCGACTTCCAATTAGAGGAACCGCCCACAACGAGCTCTTTCTGCTTCTTCACCAAGGTAGGGAATAGTGGGACGAGCTTGACACCAAACTGAAAAGCCAGTTTCCTCATTATTGCACTTGCATTAATCACAATTCCTATCTGCTTCAAGTAAGCAAAGAAAGTCACCCACATCACTCCCAATGCAAACTGGCAAGTGCTCACGTGCACTCTTAGGACCCCACCGGACCTCAATAAAAGACAGCAGCTTTTCCAGTGGAGATTGCACCGTCTTAAAAATTTCACCCATCGTGACATAAGTTAAATCCTTTGAATGAACATTCAGGACATCTAGATCTGTTCCTGTGAAGAAAATTATTTAATCATCCTTACCATCACAAAAGTGTAGGACAATCAACCAAGTGCAAGAAAAATGATTTCAAAGCTCTAGTATCAACATATCCACATTGATTTTGTTTTGTTTTTGGTTTTTGCCTACCACAGATAAATATCATCAACTTTCCTACTTTTACCATTGACGTTCACGGAATCATACCTGAAGAAAAAGCTGATCTGATGAGCTCACTACACAAACAGTCAGAAATTACATGAACGTCCATGTTTGGACTTTTGTTTTCCATCATCTTCCAAAAAAAACTTCTGCAACCATCCTGAAGGACAATATGCTTGCCAACAAATTTTACCCGCTCTAGGGTTAAACCCCGCAATAATCCCGAATTTTCCATCCTTTCACTTGCTTTTTCTTCAGCTTCCAAAACTAGTTCAAGTGCGTGATGCAAGCCGGCATAATCATATTCTTTTCCGGCATAAGATTAAGCTTCAAGTTTGAAATACACATTGATGCTCGAGCAAATTTTCGCCTGAAAAAATGTAACGGTTCTTTTTAAACTACTCAAAAACGACCAAAAGCATAAATAGAGAAAAAGCCTAATGATTATTCAATGGACCTGGCAGTGGGGGTGCACCGAAATTGATATAATCCAAAAATTTTTAACTTCTTCAACGTGCTGGGTACACAAATGGTCCCATGTGTTCCTCATTGGTTGAGAGTTTGAGAATGTCATGGCTGCCAGTGCGGTGGAAGAGTGGGTAACAGAGCATGTCAAATCAAAGTCACAAAACATGGTTAGCTTTCGATTTCCAAGCTCCTGCGCATGAGACAAAGGTACTAGTGTTTGCTGAGAAACCGGTTGAGTTAGCAAAAAATTCCACTTGGAGCTTCAAAGCTTGGTGATACAGATTCTCTATTTCATCAAGCTCCTGCTCAGTCATATTAGCACTTAAAGCTTGGTGATACAGATTCTCTATTTCATCAAGCTCCTGCTCAGTCATATTAGCACTTAATTTGTCCAGCAAATCTTCAGTTTCCATAGTTGATGCCTGATTTAATGAAGAATAATTACCAAAAAGCAAAATTTTGTCCCAACTCGTAAAAATGTAAAAGGGGAAACAAATTTTTAAAAAGGGCAGACCAGAAAATCTCGAGAAGCGTAGTTGTTTATCCATTTCTTGTAAATGTGACTGGCTTCAGGAGGGTCTTGAAGGGCTCGGATCTCATGATAAACATAGGCATACAGCCTCGTACAAGGAGCAATAGCACGGAGTGTACAAACGGCGACTTTCGTCTTTTTGACGGGAGTTGCGATCTTGATGGAGACTTTTACATCTTAAACTTTACCTGACGCAATCGCAAGCAAAAAGTCTCTGTATTTGGAAGTCACGTTTCTGATGCGGTCGTTTGAATCTTCAACTCCCCATGCCTGTTTAGTTCGTTCGTTCGTTCATAAGATCAAATAAACCCAAAACAAGCACAACTGGCATCAAAAAAAGAAAACCCTTTCGTGCTTTCTTAATTAACCAGATTTTAATTAATTTAATGAACTCAAAGAACCTTCCATTAATAGGAAAAACAAATTAAATTAAAGAAAAAAAATTAACGAAAAACTAGTTAAACTAAATTTAGTTTGCCTGAGTTTCAATCGAACCAATTAAATCATACTCTTTTCCAGAGAAGAAGATAGAAAAAGAAAAGTCGCTTCTTTCTTGCTTGTTCTTCAGTTTTTTGGGAATATATATCATATAGAGAGAGAGAGAGAGAGAGGAAAGGTGAACATACACGGACAAGAATGGCGTTCATATCAAGCTTCTGGAATACAGAACTCCTCAAACCACCAATGGCCCTCTTCGTGTCGTTCTCTTTGGCACAATCCGCGGCCAATTCAAATCTGAAAAACCTCAGGAAAGATGGAAAAGGCTTGCAATTTAGTAGAAAAACCAACAAATTCAAGTGAAGATTGGGGGTTTAGAAATTAGGGCAACCGTACGCTTGAGCGAAGGAATTGAGAAAATGGGCGTCCTGAGAGATGCAGCGGCTAAAGCTCTCGGCGCCCAGAGTGCCGGCGGCCAAGCTCACGTAGAATGGCGAGAGCGGGGCGAACACCGATTCGACCTTGTACTTGTTCCAACACCGAGTCGAGATTCCTTCCTTCGCCATTAGACTCCACGGACGAGCTTTTCTTTCCTTTTCTTGGCGTCTAAATTGCCGTGTATTCCAAGAAAACGCAGAGGAGATTTTCAACGAATTAGAAGTAGAGAGAGAGAGAGAGAGACAGAGGAATCAGGAGGGAAATCTTTTAGATGGAGAGAAGGAAGCCAACGGTCAAATTAGTAAAGGCCAGGAGATTCTCAAACCGGCGACTTTTAACCTGTCCGGTTTCTTGGGCCGTGTCATCGGGTCATTATTCATCAAAAAATTTTCGTTAGTTAAGGGTCCGTTTTGGGGACACATGGTGTATTAGAGATTAAGTCAAAGATATGTGTTTGGATGGAAAGCTTTAGAAAAAGTTTTGTAAAATAAAAAAAAAGTTTGATATAAAATTTAAAATTTTGAATACAGATGGTAAAATATTATTTGGAGTTGTTACTTCAGACAGGGCTAAGTCTCCAGAGACAACCAACACAAAAAATAAAAATAAATTAATAATAAGGATAATAACTAGAGAATTTTTTGATATGGTATGTAGAAAAAAAAGAAAGAAAAAAAAAAAGGCAACTATTATATTTTATTTAGATGGTATAGATGTCATGTACGCACAAAATCTATTTTATGCATGATTACATCTAATTGCTTGACATTCACTAGCAAAAAAAGAAGGGGAAAAAAAAAGGACTCTTCTTCCGGATACCATCGGCTTGGCGAAGGAAGCATCGATGGTGGCAGAGGTCGCCAGTGTTTGGGCTGAGGAGACAATGCGATCCGGTGACGGGTTCCAGCGCGAGCATCGATTTGCGAATTAGTAATGACTGAAAATAGTGATGTACGAAAGGGAAACTGTCTTTAAGTCAAAGTTTGAGGAATGGTAAAATTGTCAATGGAGAGTCCAAGAGCAAGGTCAGAAGCAATTGGCCGATACAAAGCCTTGGAGGAATCTAAACACACGAGTAAAGGAGGAATCCTTGGAGGAAGATAATGGTACTCCTGGCGATCGACTTGCTACGTTTACTTGCTTAGTTCAAATACACTACACCATTAGAGTTGTCAAATAACTTCGCTTACAACACTCTAACTTGGTGTTGAGGTAATCTCAGGTTGGTGCTCAATTTTTAAGTGTGAAGAACAACCTAACTTCTTTGACTAGCTTTTAAGTTTTTATTTTTATTTTTTATTTTTATTTTTTAAGGAACTAGCTTTTTAAGGTTGATAATGGCGCAATACCTCCCTACACTTGGTACCAAGCGCAAGTTTGTCCAATCTTCTTCATTATTAAATGAGCACAAAAAAGGATAAATTTCTAACATGATTAGTAATTAAATTTTGTTAACTAAACAACATATTACAATCATCGTTTTCACATTTTTATTTTTGTACCATTTCTCCTTTAAGATTCGTGAAACTTTTTCTAGTACAATATTTATTGGTTTGCTGCGTACACAATTTAAAAATAAGATTGATATTCATTGTATATTGCACTTAAAAGTAAAACTATTTACAAATTACAAATATATTAATCAATTGGTTCACATTTATATGGAATATTTCTAAGAAAATAAGGGTCTACATAGAAGTAATTACTATTCACGGAGATTGGAGAGAGGAAAGGAAAGTATACTGAGAGTGTTTATGGTATGAGAACATAAATGATGATTGATGATTAAAAAACGAAATAAAATAAAGAAGTGGATATCGTGATTCAATTTTTGACCCCAAAGAAAAGAAAAGAAAAGGAAAAAAAAAAAAGACAAGTATTATTATTATTATTATTATTTTAATAAAAAGGATTTTGACCGACCTTTGAAGAAGGTGTCCAGTATACAAGTGTTAAAGCTCTATCGAGTAATCTAGAAGAAGAATACTTATAAAAAATTAATCTAGTAGAATCAATTAGTTCATGAGCGGTGATTAGTACATGAAAGATGAAAAATATTACGAAAAGTTCATGGCCACATCTTCTTCTTGAGGTTTTGGTTAAACTCAAATTCTCACCTGTAGGAAAATAATAAGCAAAAATAATAAAAGTGGTTTGCTAATCCAGGATTTGCACCCCTACGCACAAGGTTACACACAAGAGAAAGACTCCCGCTTTAACAACTTACCACATAACAAATGAACAATTCTATTTAAGTTACGAGTTTATTCCATCTCTTTCCCAATCCTATTTAAACATGGTGAGGAACAAAAAATCTAACGCCAATATGAAAAGAAACGACAGTGTCTACCAAACGACTGCAAGCATAAACGACAGAAAAAAAAATTAAAGATAATAATAATTCTTACAATAGAATAAACAGTGAAAATGGCTAAAAACAAAAAAGACCATCTAAAAACACATATTTACATTATACTGTAAAACCATACACGACAAACATATCTTTAAGAATATCAAAGTATATTGAGCATAGTCTAACTAGAACTTCAAACCTAACTATATTAACAAATTGCAGGCTCGAATCACCATCATATCCTAACATCAAAACGCGAATAAAGAGATGAACAAAAATGCATATTATAACGAAAGATGATATTAACGCAAGGACACATTACCATACACTAATAGAGAACAATAAAGATGAAAATGATAAATTAACTACAAAGAAAAACGACACTAAAAATAAAATACGACAGTTATAACCACAAAACAACATGTAAAACTGCATGATTACTCAGTTATGAATTACGTAATATCTGAAAATGACAACAAAAAACGACAGATGACTTAATATAGGATTAACCCTATATATTTCATTTTAATCGGTACAATGAAACTAATTTATTATGTTTTTCTTGACGTTTCAAAAAAAAAAAAAAACCCATACATCTTTACCAATTTCATAATGAATTTTAATGAAAGAAATAAAATTATTCATATTTTCTCTCTTTTTTTTTTATTTATTTATTTCGTTGTTGCGTTTAGGTTTGTGCGGAGACGTCATACCAAAAAATTATAGGACCGTAATAAAGGTTACAATATTATATGTGGGGCAAATATCCGCCAGGAGGGTGTATATATATATATAGGATAGTACAAGAATATGCAGGCGGGTATGGGGATAAGATTAAACATCTTTATGAGTGTGAAGCGGGGTAGAAGAAGCTCTTCTATACCCGTATCCACCCTATTTATTTTCACTATTATAAATATATACATATATGTTTATTTGGATTTAAATCTAAATATATTATTTTTAATTAGTGTTTTAATATTTTAGTTTGCTTTTGAATTTATTTTATAGATTGCTAAAGTATATATTTGTTCTTATTTCAGTTTCTTTTTCAGTTACATGATAAAATTGCTAAATTTTAGTGAAACAAATAATGGATAAATGGGTGGGAGAAGGTTATAACCGGGGACAAAGTCAAACTTTGGATTCACTGGGGCACAAAACATTTATTAACTTTTTTTTTTTTTGGGAAAAATCAAGATTTTATCAAAATGAGTATAGTTAGTAGACCTGTTGCAAATTTACATCACAGAGTCACGATATTTTTTATAGCAAAAAATAATATAAAAAGTAAAAAAAAAAAAACAAAACAAAACAAAAAGAGTAGTAAAATGAAAGCACTGTGCTAATATATTGGAAAGAGCATTGGAATAGTGCCATATATATATATATTTTATATATCTGTTACTATATAAAGAAGTAAGAATAGTTTTGTGCTCAACCAAAAATTGAGCCAAATCCAATGGTTCAAAATGGATCTCTTCTACGTAAATTTAAATCTATTGGTTTAGTATTAATCCACATGCCTTATTATTTTTCTTACACCTCACACCTTCATGTGTTTAATATATATTGCTTGATTTTAACTAATTAATTGCTTTAATTTAAACAAAATTATCTCATTAGTTGTTAAATTATACACTTACATAGATTACTTCAATAACAAAAAGGAAAAAAACTTTATGCTTCATGATTTAACTTGCTTACCATTGTCCCCCCCCCCCCCCCCCCCCCGCCCTTTTCAACCTTTGGCTTTTTATGCTTTTTTTTCCCCCTTAATGTTGTATATTCTTAAGTTATATATAATATTTTTTAAATATATATGAGCTCACTTAAATCTTTTTTCACACAATTTTCTGAAAATATTATTCCTTTCACATATTTTTTTTTCTCAAATATAGCATCATATTTAAAAAAAAAAAAAAAAACCCCTTATATTCTAGAAGTCAGAATATCTTATACATATGTATTTGTTATCAACCACTAATGTGCTTGCTTTTACATTAATTACTTGCTTGTTTGTTTTGTTCTTTTTTATTTTAGATATTGTGTAGTTTTCCAACTCTTATATTTCCAAATTAAGTGTTTTGTCCAAAACTTATATTTTGGTTTCAAATCAAAAGTTTACAATAACTATTAAATTTTAAAACTTAAGACTTTAATATTGTGAAAAGATTTATTAATTTTTTAAATTTACACAATAACTATTGATTATATATGTTCATGTTTTCATTTTTATATCTTCAGACATAAATGCTATATATGCTCGATTTTGACTCAAATTCTAAGCTGAATTTTTAAAATATTTATTTGCTTTTTCATGGATTTTAACATGTTATCAGTTATATTTATGGCTCGTTTAATTTATAGGTTTAAACAGTAAGTTTAAATAATGAATAAAAATTTTTAGTAAAAAAAACAGTAAAAAAAAGTTTTAGTTATGGATTTGAACTTCTCATTTAAATAGTGAATTACTAATTTCAAGTAAATTTTTTTTTCAACAAAAAAAAAAAAAAAAACTTTATGGGACGTGCCTCAGGACGTCCTCTCAGGCACACACACACAGACAAAATAGAAAAAGGAGAAGAGTAGATAAAAAAAACTAGTTAAAAATTTTGAAAAGAACTTAGGAGTATAAAAAAAATATATCTAAATAACTACCTTTTTTTTTTTATCTATTGACCAACTTGACATAAATTTCTCAAAGTGTAATTTTGTGTCATGTTTTAGTATTAATATTTTATATCATGTTAGTATAATGGTCTTTAAATTTATGTCAGTCAGATTTTTTTCCTATTGAAAAAACATAAAGGCTACCTCTAAAAAAAGGGTAATCAAATGTAGTAGAGGAGTCAAATTAACGAGGCCTAAACAAGCCGAAGAGTAGCTCAAATCAAGAAAGCCTAAAGAGACAGGGATGACAATATTCCTCGTGGGGATGAGGATCTGCCCTGAATAGGGCGGAGATGGGGGACAAAGTTTCAGGATAAGGATGTGAATAATCTTTTATCCTCGAAGATTAGCAGGGTGGGGATGGAGAAAGCACTCCCCACATGCCTTCCCCCCCCCCCCCCAACCGCCTTGTCCTCTTTCTAATATATATATGTATGTGATTTCATATATTTATAAATATAATATACAACAACATTAATTTAAAAGTGCGTGCATCCATGAAATGAAAATTAAAAGTAGGAGGGATAGACAAATGATGATAATTTTATGTTTATATTTTATAGTTTCAAACTTTTTTAGCTTAAATGTTTTATAAAGGTTTAGTTTTTAAAAATTGTAATGTTTTTAGTGAGATCTTTAATAGCTTTATGATTAAGATTTCATTTGCATATGTTTAGAATTTGATTTGTTTATGAAATCTTTGATTCTGAACCAAATTTATGGTGTATTTATATTTTATTTTTGTTTTTAGTTTGTTGTATTTTCAAATATATACTTATAATAGATGAAAACAAGACGTGTATGAGAAAAGCACCTTTAACGGGAAATTTCCGTCCCCGTCCCCGCTTCTATTTAAGCGGGGATGGGAACAAGAATGGGGATGATTTTGGGGGTGAGAATGGAGAATGAAAGCATTCCCCGACCTTGCCACATCCCGTTGTCATTCCTAAAAGAGAATACCAATTCACACTTCCCAAGGCCTTAGTGGGGGCACAAATGCGTTATACAAGGGCATGTCTGATACGGGTTTGGCTTTGTCAGTGAGGGCATCCCTCCACTAGGCCCTAAGACCTTATGTGCCTCCGTGTTTAGTTATAATACTTCCGGTAGAGATTATCAGTACTCGCACCGACATTAAATTATGTGGTTATGAAGGATAAAAAGGGAGGTGGACATAGAAGTGGAGGAAGTATATTACCCCCCCTGCCTCTGTCATCTGTAGTAATATTGGACCGTTCGATTTAGTGATTATTGTAGTGGATCCGTGACTTCAAACTATATTCATGTGTGCCTTGCCATTAAGCCACTCGTTATTGTCTGATTTATGAGTTCCAAAAATATAATTTCGGTTGTACGCATGTTAAAACCAAAGAAAGAGGGAAAAAAAAGGAACACAAACAAACAAACTTGTATGTTCCACATTGGAAATAGATAAAGACTTCTTCGCGCAACTAACTTATATAAGTAACTATAAGTTTTCTTTCGCCCTAATTTATATAAGCAACTAATATAGGCAAAATTCCCAAAATTTCCATAATTTCACTTTCTAAACAAAAAAAAATCCTAACTTAATATGATTCAAACAGATCAAGATTCTGGAAAATCAAAGAGCGGAAAAAGAAACCCTAAAAATCCAAAAAAAAATTAATAACAAATAAGGCAAGGAAAAAAATAAAAAAAAACTAACCCATTGTTGATGTTTCTCAACCAACAAAGAGCCTCTGTTATCATATAGCAGAATAATAGAAGCTCCGTTATGATATAGCAGAATAATAGATGTTTGGTTGGAGGTGATCAAATATAATCAAATACCTGTGAATCTTTAAAATCTTAAAAAATTTCCTTTCAATCTTACCTGAACAAAGATAAACGTAGACTCAAATGAGTTGCCTTATGATGATGTATCAGTCACGACAGGTGAAATCAAAAGGAAGGTGAAGTCTGCAATGGACAAGTTCAAACTTTTCCGTGAAGAGATCGGAAAAATACATGAGACGAAGCATATGGCAGTTTTCATTGGATCAAATATGCCCGATTTCCTTTGTTTGCTTGAAGCAGACATTGGAATTGTGATAAGTCCAAGTCCAATACTTACAGAAATGGCAAAACATTTTGGTGTTTCACTTCTCCCACTTTTAACTGTCTTGTTCAAGAAGGACTGGCTTGAAAGTCTCCGCCAAAGGAAAGAAAAATCTGACGTTCTTTACCCCGTCTATTCTTGGACTGAAATTCCAGTTTTCTTTATGGGGAGATAAACAAACTTTTGTTAGTCTTTCTTTTCACTATGCATGTATGGACAGAGTTTACTGATGGTGGTCAGCCCTATTCCTTTGTTTTTTTTTGTTTTGTTTTTTTTTTTTTTTCTCTCTTTTTTAGTTAATATTGTAGGAACTTTACTGAGAGAAGAAGGAAGAGATTTTTTGTAGACCAACATTCATTTTAACAATTTTTGATTCTATTCCTATTCCAACGTCGAGTTATGATTTGCTTGTTTATTTTTCTTTAATGAATTTGTTTCCCTTCTTTAGAAGCCGCAACAAAGATATTTATTCTAAGGATACTTTGTTTCGGAGAAAGCAATAGTAGTTCATTTTGTATCTCTAGGAGATCACACGAGGGACAGCATTCATTGATGCCAGTGTACAGTAATCCAATTACTTAATCGTTGGTTGTATGATCTGTTCATGGATCATCAGAACCAACACTGTAGTCCAGTGCCAATGTTGTCTAGTGGGAGAACACGAAAAATTACATTATTTTTGGGGATCCGATTGATTCATATCAGCTGAGGAATCATCGTCAGTTGGTGATCGGCAGTCCTAACATTCATGTTCGAGTAATTTCTTCCTGTTGGTGTGGTGGCCTTATCAGATCAGCATTTTCGTCGCGAGTGCTTCTGCCAACATGCATTTATGCGCTTTAGGTAAGTGAAGAGAACTTTATATACATATATATATGTATAAATATGATTTTGCACTCTATAAGTCAGGCATAGGCATAAATGTTCTAATTCCATCTCCACTTGACCCATCCCATCCTAAACTTAGAATTTTTATCATAATGCTTGTGAATATTTGATTCTGATCAGATTTACATGGAATGAAACCTTTTTAACAAGTCTTTACCACCTCAAAGAAGAAAATAAAGTAAAATACACTAGTAGTAAAAGTGCATGTACTGTGTGCAACAGAGCAAGAAATGGTTTTAAAACAGAAGTCCTCCATATTTTAGGATTATATGACACAAACAAGTTAGTCTATGAGAGATATCCATCATGACAGGAGGAATTGTTACGAGCGTAGATTCTCCAATGTAAAAGGTCAGGTTCTTCCTCGATGTCCTAAAGGCTTGCAAGACCAAGGGACGACTTAGTTTGCATTGGCGGAAAAGTGGACGACTTACTTTGCTTGCTTGAAGCAGATATAGGCATTGTGAATGGGACTGGTTCAAATTGTTGAAGCCTATACAGACTGTCATCATTTCGATGTCGAACTTGTCCCACTGTCCTATGATGCAGTAAAAGAGGCAGAGAGAACTTGCTCGGGACTTTATCCTTAATCTGAAGCACTCTATGGAATTGTCTTCTTTTGGTTTTTTGCCCCCCAGGGGCCGCTAGGAAGGAAAGAGAGAAAAAAATACACACATAAACCAACATTCAGGTCACAAACAAAATTTTTTTATGGGTTTAGTCGTTTAGATATGTCTGCTCTGTACTTTTTTCCAGTTTGAAGTTTATCTCGGAGGGAATAATATTGGAACCAAATGGGCTACTCTACTTTCGATAGTGGTTTAGACTTAAATCATCAGACTAAGTTTACCCCTTTTCTTAAAGTCATCTGGTTCATACCGAAAAACTTGCCCTCATTTATGCGAAAACCGGGGCTTTCAAAACAAGAATATTGCAAGTATGACACATAGTGATCACCTTGACGACCTTGAGGCGTTGGAGCTCGGGAGTAACAATATTTTCTCAATCCATGTTCTTGTTATTTACTGATATTACAATGGGAGTTTTGTGAGAATTGGATAACCTATATGGTCAAGAAAATAGAAATCCTGCTGCTTGCGTACGCATTTTGCGACAGGACATGGACTGATGAAGATGGCATAGAGCATGTGGAGTTAATTAGGAAACTAAAACTTAGATGCTAATATAAGCAATAAGCATATCGGATTAGGAGCAACACGTCTCTTGCTACTTAATCTGAGTATAGGTGAACACTATACTCGAGGGCCTCGTGGAGCTGGGAAAGCGTTCTTGGACATCATGTGCAAAAACCAAACTGACAAGCAATGAAAATTCACAAACTTGATTGTTGAGATCAAATCACCTTCCCCAGCACAATTGATTTTGGAGTCATATGTGCCGGCTTATTCTCCGGCATGAGATACGACCAAATAGTCATGTAATTAACATGGAATCGGAACAAAAAGTTATGTTGATATATATATATATATGTGTGTGTGTTTATATGTCTATATTTATTTTTTTTTCTTTGTGTTCCCTATATTACATTTCTATATATATATATATACATTTTTTCTTTGTGTTCCCTATATATATATATATATATATATATATTAATTAGTAGATTTTTTTTGAACTCGTCGGTTTGAAAATTTCAATTTCAATTTTTTTTTTTCAAAATTTCAATTTCAAACTAGCATTGAAGATATTAGACATTTTATTTCATGTTTATCTATTAGAAATATTTAGCATTTAGAGTTTGATTATTATTATTGTTAGGGTTTTTACGCCTATAAAAATAGACGTCTTGCTTACCTTTTATTTAAAAAAAAAAAAAAAAAGTCTTCATTTGTGCTTCCCTCTTCTCTAAACTCTTTTTCGCTATAAAAAAAAAACATATTCTTCTGTGCATCTGTAGTCGTTCCATGGGGGGTGTAAACATGTCAACAACAGAGGAAGCGACAACAACAGAGGAGGCGACAACAACAGAGGAGTCAGTTGAGAAAAGGCATTATATAATCGAAGACGTGATGCTTAAAATCCTCCAACACCTACCAGTGAAATCGCTCCTACGATTCAAGTGCATCTCCAAATCTGGTACAATGTCATAACCAGCCCTACTTTCATTGCCATGCACCTTCATCGATCCGAATCCGATTAAACGACTAAGGATCACAGAGACCACTTCGTTTCTGTTTTTCGTCATCAGTCGAGCATTTGCTTTTTCTCCTACGATACTTTCGAGTTTTCCTGGAATCTAAGCGTCGATTATCCCTGTCGCCGACAGTCCCCAGTTTCCATTGTGGGGTCTTGTAATGGTCTGTTGTGCCTTTGGGACACTGAATATCATTACCTGATGAACCCGGCCACAAGAGATGTCAGGCGTTTGGCTAAGGAACCGGCACTGCCCGACAATAAGCATATGCACCGTGCTTATGGCTTCGGCTTTGATCCCAAGGCTGAAACTTATAAGCTGGTGAGAGTTGCCATTCCGTCCAAAGTCCACGTATTTTCACTACGGAAAGGTGGTTGGAGATTGATCGTTAATAGTGTTTTGAAAGGAGTATTCCGATTCTGTGAGCTGTGGAGTGGAGCAGTTATGAAGAATATAGCACATTGGTGTGTAGAATTAGAAGGGGAAGTTGGTCGTGAACAGTTGGGGATTGCCGCGTTCGATTTTTCCGATCAAGTGTTCAAAGACATAATTAGAATCCCGAGAGTCTTAAATATCGCCCGTCTAACTTTTGTGAACATCGTTGTTGTGTGGTGAAAGACTGCCTTTCCATGGGTGCTATGCTCGGAGGCGACCGCAGCATTGAACTGTGGGTGATGAAAGAGTACGGTGTCGAGGGATCGTGGACTAAGCTATACCGGGTGGACTACATGGTGTGTCATCCGTATCGTTCGTATGCACAATTGGAGTTTGGATTGCGTGGCGAGGCGTTGGTATATGAGGGCGAGCACTTACTAGTCTTGCATCCCTCATGTGGAAAAGACTTCAAAATTGTTTTTGGACGCTACAATTCAATTTCTAATGGCACATTTGTTAACTACAGAGAGAGCCTCCTTAGACTCCCTCCCCATGCGTTAGGAAATTAGAAGCCAAATCGGTAACAAAGCCCGATATTGTTAAAGTTTACCATCATATCGGGCCAACATGATCATATATGTACGTGTCTCTTCTTAGGTGGTGACTCGTTCTCTCTCTCTCTCTGTTTTTTTTTTTTTTTTAAGTTGTTTTTGACAAGGGACACAGCTAGGTTTGGTGTTTGCTGATAGCTTCTTTTTCTTGTCTTTGTCTTTTTCTTTTCATTCTGGTCGGTGTTAATAGCTTTTTGTTAGTCTAACTTTTATTAGCAATTCAAAAGTATGGTTCTCTTAAGTTGTACACACATATAGATGTATAAAAACTTGCGGAGAAATTTACTGCAAGTAAACTGAAAAATGGTTTTTAATCCTCTGTACACCAAACTAAGCTCCTTTCTTTCTGCAGTTCGGTTTGATTGAACAGAAGACTTGGCCAGTTGTCATCTTATCTATTTAACTACTATGGTGTAATCATCAACGTTTAGTTTGTAACAAAGCGTGAGTGTTTATATGAGTTTGATATATAAACAGACAAGCAATTGTATCAGACATGGTTTTCCTATAGAATTCGCAGACTACTCAGAGTGTTTACGTGGGACAGAAGTCAGGTGACGTTGAGAGTAAGGTTGTGCACTCGAAGGCTAGCAAAGGCTAAGAATAAGATAGTCGGTCTGAAGATGTGCCCTTACCGATGACCTTTGGTGCAGAAGCTGTAATCGTGACAGAAACCGGCGTCACTACTCACCGCATTGAGCACTGCGACGTACATTGTAATGAGCAACAAATGTTAATGAGATTAGAACCACTTTAGTAGAAATGAGATGGCTCACAGATGCACATGACTACCTACCAGCAATTGTAGCACAATGTTGTCATTCCGTCTCTACTTGGCCCACCCCATCCTTAACTTGAAATTTTTATCATAATGCTTGTGAATATTTGATTCTGATCAGATTAACATGGAATGAAACCTTTTTAACAAATCTTTACCACCTCAAAGAAGAAATAAAGTAAAATACACTTGTAGTAAAAGTGCATATACTGTGTGCAACAGGGCAAGAAATGGTTTTAAAACAATTCCTCAATATTTTAGGATTCTATGACACAAACAAGTTAGTCTATGAGATATCCGTCACGACAGGTGGAATTGTTACGAGCATCGAATCTCAATGGAAAAGGTCAGGTTCTTCCTCGATGTCCCAAAGGCCTGCAAGACCAAGGGTGGGCACTTTATAGTTTGCATTGACGGAAAAGTGGACGACTTACTTTGCTTAAGCAGATATAGGCGTTGTGAACGGGACTGATTCATATTTGTTGAAGCCTATACAGACTGTGTCATCATTTTGATGTCAACCTTGTCCCACTGTCCTATGGTGAAGTGAAAGAGGCAGGAAGAACTTGCTCAATTTTCCCTTCATCTGAAGCCACTCTCTGGAATTGTTTTCTTTCTTTTTTCCCCCCAGGGACTGCTAGGAAGGAAAGAGAAAAAAAAAAAAAAAAAAAAAAAAAAAAAAAAAACACACACACACACACACTCACACACATACAATTCATTGGCATACCAACATTCAGGACAAACAAAGTTTTTTCATGGGTTTAGATATATCTGCTCTGTACTTTTTGCCAGTTTGAAGTTTATCTCGGATGGAATAATATTGGAACCAGTTGGGCTACTCTACTTTCGATAGTGGTTTAGACTTAAATTATTAAACTAAGTTTACCCCTTTCTTAAAGTCATCTGGTTCATACCCAAAAACTTGCTCTCATTTATGCGAAAACCGGGGCTTTCAAAACAAGAATATTGCAAGTATGACACATAGTGATCACCTTGACGACCTTGAGGGGTTGGAGCTCGGGAGTAACAATATTTTCTCAATCCATGTTCTTGTTATTTACTGATATTACAATGGGAGTTTTGTGGCTGGCATGATAATTTGTCATCAGGTTAGGGTGAGAATTGGATAACCTATATGACCAAGAAAATAGAAATCCTGCTGCTTGCGGACGCATTATGCAGCAGGACATGGACTGATGAAGATGGCATAAAAATGTAGAGTTAATTAGGAAACTAAAACTTAGAGATGCTAATATAAGCAATAAGCATATCGCATTAGGAACAACACGTCTCTTGCTACTTAATCTGAGTATAGGTGAACACTATACTCGAGGGGCTCATGGAGCTGGGAAAGCATTATTGGACATCATGTGCAAAAACCAAACTGACAAGCAATGAAAATTCACAAACTTGATTATTGAGATCAAATCACCTTCCCCAGCACAATTGATTTTGGAGTCATATGTGCCGGCTTATTCTCCGGCACGAGATATGACCAAATAGTCATGTAATTAACATGGAATCGCAACAAAGTTATGTTGATATATATGTGTTTATATGTCTATATTTATTTTTTTCTTTGTGTTCCCTATATTACATCTCTATATATATTTTTTCTTTGTGTTCCCTTTATAAATATATATTTCTTTTTCTTAAAAGGGTTGAGGCACAAATAGATTGTTTTCAAGTCTAAGTTTTGAACTCCTTGGTTTGAAACAAATTTAAACTACGATTGTTTTTTTAAATTTCAATTTTCATTTTTTTTAAATTTCAATTTCAAACTATTATTGAAGATATTAGACATTTTATTTCATGTTTATCTATTAGAAATATTTAGCATTTATCAGAGTTTGATTATTATTATTGTTAGGGTTTTTACGTCTATAAAAATAGACGTCTTGCTTACCTTCTATTCAAAAAAAAAAAAAAAAGTCTTTATTTGTGTTTCCCTCTTCTCTAAACTCTTTTTCGCTATCCAAAAAAAAAAATATAGATATTCTTCTCTGTATCTGTAGTCGTTCCGTGCGGGGTGTAAACATGTCAACAACAGGGGAGGCAGTTGTGAAAAGCCGTTATATAATCGAAGACGTGGTGCTTAAAATCCTCCAACAGCTACCAGTGAAATCGCTCCTACGATTCAAGTGCGTCTGCAAATCATGGTACAATCTCATAAACAGCCCTACTTTCATTGCCATGCACCTTAATCGATCCGAATCCGATTACACGAATAAGGATCACAAAGACCAATTAGTTTCTCTTTTTGTTCGACGGTCGAGCATTTGCTTTTTCTCCTACGATACTTTCGAGTTTTCCTCGAATCTAGGCGTCGGTTATCCCCGTTGCCGAAATTTACTTGTTTCCATTGTGGGGTCTTGTGATGGTCTGTTGTGCCTTTGGGACACTGAACATCATTACCTGATGAACCCGGCCACAAGAGATGTCAAGCGTTTGGCTATGGAACCGGCACTGCCCGACGATATGGACCATGCTTATGGCTTCGGCTATGATCCAAGGCCGAAACTTATAAATTGGTGAGAGTTGCCCTTCCGTCTAAAGTGGGAGTTGCCCTGCCGTCTAAAGTCCACGTATTTTCACTACGGAAAGGTGGTTGGAGATTGATCGTTAATAGTGTTTTGAAAGGAGTATGCCGAGTCTGTGAGCGGTGGAGTAGAGCAGTTATGAAAAATGCAGCACATTGGTGTGTAACATTAGAATGGGAAGTTGGTCGTGGACAGTTCGGGATTGCCGCGTTCAATTTTTCGGATCAAGTGTTCAAAGACATAATTAGACTCCCCGAGAGTCTTAAATATTGCCGGTCTCGCTATCGTGAACATCGTTGTTGTGTGGTGAAAGACTGCCTTTCCATGGGTGCTATTCTTAAAGGCGACCGTAGCATTGAACTGTGGGTGATGAAAGAGTACGGTGTTGAGGGATCGTGGACTAAGCTATACCGGTTGGACTGCCCGATGTATCATCCGTATGGTTGGGTGACACAATTGGAGTTCGGATTGCATGGCGAGGCGTTGGTATATGCGTACCAGCACTTACTAGTCTTGCATCCCCCATCTGGAAAAGACTTCGAAATTGTTTTTGGACGCTCCAATTCAATTTTTTTTAATGGCATAGTTGTTAACTACAGAGAGAGCCTCCTTAGACTCCCTTCCCCATGCGTTAGGAAATTAAAAGCCAAATTGGTAACAATGCCCGATATTGTTAAAGTTTACAATCATATCGGGACAACAAGATCATATATTTACGTCTCTTCTTAGGTGGTGACTTGTTCTCTCTCTTTTTTTTTTTTTTTTTTTAAGTTGTTTTTGACAAGGGACACAGTTTGGTTTGGTGTTTGTTGATAGCTTCTTTTTCTTTTCTTTTTCTTTTTCTTTTCATTCTAGTGGGTGTTACTAGCTTTTTGTTAGTCTGACTTTTATTAGCAATTCAAAAGTATGGTTCTCTTAAGTTACTTTCATGCTTACACACATATAGATGTATACAAACTTGCGGGAGAAATTTACGGCAAGTAAACTGAAAAATGGTTTTTAATCCTCTGTACACCAAACTAAGCTCCTTTCTTTCCGCAGTCCGGTTTGATTGAACCGACGACTTGGCGAGTTGTCATCTTATCTATTTTAACTGCTATGGTGTAATTATCAACGTTTAGTCTTTAACAAAGCGTGAGTTTTTATATGAATTTAATATATAAACAGACAAGCAATTGTAACAAAGCGTGAGTTTTAATGTGAATTTAAACAACATTTATCTTTTCTAAAACAATATAAAAAAAATATTTCAAATGATTGTGATTGAACTGTCAATGATTGAATCGTCACGTGATAATTAATTAAAAAAAAAAAAAAGGACAAAAACATTTTTGATGGTGCACTGTTGCATGGCAGCTATAGAGAAAGGACGAAAGAGTTTTTTTTTTTTTAATTATTATTATTTTTTTTGCTGGTTAAGGATGAAAGAGATTATAGTGCATTTGTTCTTTTCCTTTTAAATAAATTAACTAATAAGCATAGAATAACAAACAAAATAAATTAAAGAAAAAAATCACGTCACAATTTAAGACTTAGCTCGTGACGTTTACGTAGTCTATCTACAAAGCACGAGTAGAAAACGTCGGCTTGGTTCATGAGGTGAATTTTTTTTTTCCTGTTTTATAGATTAGTTGCAACCCAATAATATCTTTCTCCTCTTATGAATTATTTATTTTTGTTTAGAAAATCATATGTCTCTACCGAGCTTTTAGGCTGTCCATCTACGAATTTTTTGTGGTAGAATTTTCTATCATTAAAGAGATTTTAGGCTCAGAAGGAGACCAGCGGGATCATCAAAGAGATTCTGCCACAGTCATTGCCACTAAGGCCACCACTCTACCTCGCCAACGCGCTGTACTTTAAGGGAGAGTGGAAGAGCCCGTTTGACGCGCTCGACGACTCGTCCTGATGATTTTCACCTCGTCAACGGAACAAGTATCAATGTTCCTTTCATGATCAAGAAAGATGCGTTTCACTCATACGGAGAATTTGAGGATTTCAAGCTTTCGCAACTCCCATACGAAAGTGGCGAAGACGTGAACAAGAGTTTCTCAACGTACATCTTTCTCCCTAATGCAACACATGGACTAGGAGATCTCATCAACAAGTTCAATTCCAACCCGAAAATTAATGCCACAACCCGAGGGGTTTCGCCACTTGAAAATGGAGCAGCTTTCGAAGGTGCGGATTCCGGAGATGAAATTTTCACACCGTTTTCAAGCGGAAGAGCTGATCATGAAAGCGATAGGTTTAGCATTGCCTCTTGATCCCATGAATGCTGATTTCACAAATATGGTTTTTAGTCCATTTGAAAAATTTTTATGTGGATTCGATTCTTCACAAGGCTTTTATTGAAGTTAACGAAGAAGGGACCGAGGCCGCTGCAGTCACCGTCGCCTGCATGAGGTCTGGAGGTGCCCTTTGGTCATTTATGTGGATTTCAACTTGATCTCATTCTCTAACGTTGTTTTGGTTCTAGTTATGGTCATTTACGTATATACTAGTCTAAAGTATGTACTATACACCTGTTAGATGTATTTGAAGATTTTTATTTATATATGAAAAATTCAAAATAATAAGTTAAAAATTTGAAAAGAAAAGAAAAAAATGATTCAAAAAAAAAAAAAAAAGGGACCAAAATTCAAAATCCACGTCCAAACATGTTGTTCTCCGCTGGCTCTCCTTGGAGTGGTTGTCGTTTTCCAGTTTACTATAGCTTAGTGCGCAGAGTAGTCCATACAGATATTTTTAGATAAGCAAATTGAAAAACCAACAATTTATCCCGGATCAGAAACGCGAGAGTAAAGGCCTGTTTGAAATCAAATTATATCTAAAAATTTGGTAAGTTATCCCAAAACCTTGTCCCACTAATTTAATTGACGTGATTTTAATGTTCAATATAAAAGAAAAGGCAAAGGGTATAATTACAACAGCATCGAAGGAATTAGCTCTGTATTAGGCAAGTATCCCAATATATAAGTTATATTTCTAGCAAAATGCAAAAATTAACACAAACCAAAAAATAAAATAAAACTTATAATAAATAAGCTCACAGCTTACGCAAATATTAGCTTACAACCTACGAAATCTTGGGACTATGCATAACATATCTTTGGAGTCGCTCTACGTGTAATTGCTAAGATAAGACAGGCTCGTTTATAAGATATGTCATTTTCACTGACAATAAAGCGACATGTCAATTTTTGCACAAGAGATGTTGCGCAAAAGAATTACGTCGTTTTCATGAGTTCAATGTTGGGAAACATTTTTCAAACATTTTTTATGTCCTTTAAATTATTAATTAACTTTTTTAAACAGTTTCAGAAAATTTAAATTTTAAAATTCCATAATTTTATCATTTTAAATCGAAATGAGATTTTTTTTTTCAAATTACATAGAATTTCGAGAGAAACAAAACAATATCCATATTGCCTTTTTTCTTTTTCTTTTTTCCAAAACATGTCTCAAGTTTTTACACTTTTTCACTCAAAACAGTTCATTTTTACCAAACTCATATTTTCAAAACTCAAAACATCTTCAACATCTAGGATACCGTCTCCAAATATGATCCTAAACAGGCCCTAAAGAAAGGACATGTTGCCGAAATATGGAAAATATATATATAATTATATATGTTATATTCCGGCCTATACCATGAGTAATTTTTAAAAAAAATGAAAAAGCTTTGTTGTCATTTCCATAAGTAATAGGAATTCTTTTTTAGTAATTTATTTGTTTGTATTACC